>JACGCM010000425.1:0-47609 GCA_014058105.1 Kingdonia uniflora | reverse complement strand
AGTATGTTATTTACCTCTGTTGGACATTAGTGAGCCGTGGTTTTGCCACTCTCGCTTTGTTCCCCCCTTTCAGAGGCAGAGTAGTCGCTAGTTTGCTGAGGGCATAGCTGTGTGAGATCCAGTGCGCAGTGCTGATCTGTTCTGATCTTAGTATCTTTGTATGATCTCAGCTTTTGACGTTGTATAGTATTTTCGAGATATTATATTTACTTTTCAGTTGTTATATATATCTCCTGTTTCCGCCTTATTCTTTTACTCTGATGATATTACTATAGTAAATGACTGAGCTGGAACTTGTTTATGGCTCGGTTGTTTGTGGGGCAAATCGGTTGGATTCCCCGACCTGCATGCCTTCGAATCTCAGTAATTGGTCTAGCTACCAATTATTGGATTTTAGGGCGTGGCAGACTTGGTATCAGAGTTGTAGGCTAACTCATATCTCTGTGCTAGCAATCATATGACGAGTTATTCTTCTAGATGGAGTTAGGATCGATTCCTTTTTGGTTTTACTTATTTTATCCTATTCCTCCTTTCCTGAGGTATGCCTTTGTTTGTATAGATGGCTAGAGGTGGCAGAGGCAGAGGTCGTACAGTGGGTCGTGGCCGTAGAGGTTTGCGCAATGGTGTACTTGTTGATGAGCCAGTACTCAGTCAAGAGAGTTTGGGGTTTGTCCCGATTGATCAGGGTGTTCCTCCGACACCAGTAGTTCCAGAGAAGCCTGGTGCTTTGCCTGTCCCAGCCGTTCTTGGTATTTTAGCAGAGATAAGATAGTTTATGGAGAGTTTTAAAGCTCATTTCTAACAGGCCAGGAGCCCAGTGGCCAAAGAGTACAATTATCTTGAACAGCTTCAGAAATACAAACATCCGACGTTTTTTGGCACGTTAGTTCCTTCTGAAGCAGAGACATGGTTCAAGTCTATAGAGATGACCTTGAACGCGATGAAGTATCCGGATGATCAGTGGGTGACACTTGCTACTTATCTTCTTCAGGGTGAGGCAGATCATTGGTAGGATACAGCCAAGAGGACGATAGTGGAGACTCCAGTGCTTTGGGCATCCTTTCAGGACCGGTTCTTTGAGCAGTATATCCCACAGAGTTATAGGGATGCGTGTATCTCAGAGTTTTATATGCTTGAGCAGGGCGATATGAGTATCTCTTAGTACGATCGTCGATTCAATGAACTCTCTCGATATGTTCCGTTTATTGTCTAGGATAAGGAGCAGCGCAAGATGAAAATTTTGAGGGCTTTCGTCCGTACTTCAGGAAGTTTTTGATATCTTCAGGGCTAGTTCATATAGAGAGTTTTTGTCTAAAGCTTTGGAGATAGAACAAAATAATATTGAGGATCGCAAGTCCAAGGACTTGAGGAGCCAACAGAGATAAGATCAGAGACCCGATAAGGGCAAGGCAATCCAGAGTCAGTATGAGAACTTGGGTGCAAAGTGACAGAAGTTCAGTATGGCCGAGGTTGCGCCAGCTAGAATTATGGGACCACAGTTTGCTTTTGGTGAGTGTTGAAACTACAGGGAGAAAGGCAATCTAAGAGGTTTTTTCCTAAGCCAGACAGAGGTCCACAACCATTGCAACGGTTTCAGGGTCCCGTTGGTCACCAGTTGTGACTCTCAGCAGTTTCAGCAACGACAATTTCAGGGTCTGCAGAGTAGACAGATAGTTCTGGGCCCTCAGGGTGGGCAGAGACAGCAGTATCCGGGTCAGCAGCAGGGCCAGGGTCAGGGCCACGGGCAGGGCAAGATGTACGCAGTTGGGAGGTGAGGTGCTCGCGCTGCCTCACCTATAGTGGAAGGTACAATTCATATTTCCTATTCACCCTCTCGTGTTCTTTTCGATTCCGGTGCATTACATTCATTCATATCATACATTTTTCTTTGCACTATTGGTTTTGAGTCTTCTTTGTTGCATGATGAGATTTCTGTGGGTACTTGCTAGATGCTTCGATTTCTATTTATCGTATTTGTAGAGATTTCCCCATTGTTGTTTGTGGTCGCGTCCTTTCAGCAGACTTGTTAGTACTATTGATGTAGGAGTTTGACATTATCCTAGATATGGATTGTTTGTCGACGCATCGAGTTACTTTAGACTATTTTGAACGGTCAACTACCTTCAGTATCCCTGGTGAGAAGCAGTTTATGTTTTCTAATTCGGAACCTGTGCAGTCAGGAGATGGCTTGCTGACATTCTTAGAGTTAGAATCCTCTGGTGTTGATGTTAGTTCTATTCTGGTTGTATGTGACTTTTCAGATGTATTCCAGGGGATTCCTGGTTTACCACCGATGAAATAGATTGATTTTGGTATAGATCTTTTACCGGGTACAACTCCAATTTCTAAGGCTCCTTATCGTATGGCACCTGTTGAGCTTAAGGAACTATATAATCAAATTTCTGAGTTGATGGATTAGAAGTTTATCAGGGCGAGTACTTTACCGTGGGGCACTCTAGTATTGTTTGCTAAGAAGGACGGGTCTATGCGTCTTTGTATTGACTACCGCGAGTTGAACAAAGTCACGATTAAGAATAAGTATCCCTTACCTAGGATCGAGGACTTGTTTGACCAGCTTCGGGGAGCTCAGTTCTTTTTGAAGAATGATCTCAGATCGGGTAACCATCAGCTGAGAATCAAGAAAGAGATATTTCAAAGACAGCGCTCCGTACACGTTATGAACATTATGAGTTTCAGGTTATGCCATTTGGGTTGATGAATGCTCCTGCAACTTTTATGGATTTGATGAACAGGGTTTTTCGCCCTTATCTAGACCGGTTCGTTATCGTATTCGTGGACGACATTCTCATTTATTCAAAGACTGAGGCCGAGCATGAGGAACACTTGAAGATTGGATTACGGACTTTGAGGGAGAACAAGTTATTTGAAAAATTCAAGAAATATGATTTTTGGAAGAAAGAGGTAAAATTCCTAGGGCACGTTGTATCCAAAGATGGGATTGCAGTAGATCCTTCTAAAGTTGAGGCCATTACAAATTGGGTTCAGCCGAATAATGTTACGGAGATACGTAGTTTTCTGGGTTTAGCCAGTTATTATCATAGATTCATCGAGGGATTTTCACAGATTGTAGTTCTGTTGACCCGTTTGACACAGAAGGACATTCGATTCATTTGGGATGACAAGTGTGATTTGGCATTCGCTGAGTTGAAGAAGAGATTGACTACAACTCTAGTTCTTATTGTTCCTTCCAGTGGGCAGAAGTATATGGTTTACAGTGACGCATCGCTCAGCGGACTTGGTTGTGTGTTGATGCAAGAAGGGAAGGTAGTTACTTATGCTTCTAGGCAACTTAAGGTGCACGAGAGGAACTATCCTATGCATGACCTCGAGTTGACAGCTGTGGTGTTTACGTTGAAGATTTGGTGACATTATCTTTGCGGGGAGAGGTTTGAGCTCTTTTCGGATCACAAGAGTTTGAGATACCTTTTCTTATAGAAAGAGTTGAATATGAGGCAGCGCAAATAGATGGAGTTTCTAAAAGATTATGACGTTGACTTGCAGTATCACCCAGGAAAGCCAAATGTGGTGGCTGACACTTTGAGCCATTTGCCTAGGGGATTTCTTACTCATCTGATGATTTGCGAGTGGCTGTTAGTTCGCGATATAGCAGATTCCGGGATGAGTTTATATTCACAGGTCACGGGGGGTTTTATTGCTAACTTAAAAGTTCAACCGTATTTGATTTCTCAGATTGTGGAAGCTCAGCAGCAAGATGCTAAGTTACAGTCTTGGGCTTCAGATATTAGCAGACCAGATTAGACAGTAAGTTCAGATGGCAGTATCAGATACAGGGGGAGATTATGTATGCCAGATTCAGATGTATTGAAGTGTGAGATTTTGATCAAGGCTCACAGCTCTAGGTATACTATTCATCCTGGCAGTACAAAGATGTACCAGGACTTGAAGAGGCATTATTGGTAGGATAACATGAAGCGAGAGATAGTTGAGTTCGTTTCCAAATTTCTTACATGTCAGCAGGTAAAAGTCGAGCACCAAAAACCAGCGAGGCAACTTAAACCTTTACAGATTCCAGAGTGGAAGTGGAAGCATGTGACGATGGACTTCATTACGGGATTACCATGGACGAAGAGAAATCATGATTCAATTTGGGTGATTGTGGACCGATTGACCAAGTCAGCTCATTTTATTCCAGTTCGCAAGACTTTGACCCTTGTGGAGTTGAGCAGATTATACGTGAAGGAAATTGGGCGACTACATGGAGTTCAAGTGTCTCTAGTGTCAGACCGAGATGCTAGGATTACCGACAATTTCTTGATGAGCTTTCACCAAGCTATGGACACTAGATTGGATTTCAGTACAGTGTTTCACCCACAAACTGATGGTCAGATAGAGAGAGTTAACCAGATCCTTGAAGACATGCTTCGGGCTTGTGTGTTAGACTTTAAGGGCAGTCAGGATGAGCACTTACCGTGGGTAGAGTTTACGTATAATAACAGCTTTCAGTCGAACATTGGGATGGCACCTTATGAGGCATTATACGGTAGACCATGCAAATCACCGCTTAGTTGGGTAGAGGTTGGTGAGCAGAGTTTACTGGGGCCAGATTTAGTTTGTGAGACTACTAAGGTTATTACTATTATCAAATAGCGGTTACGTACAACGCAAAGTCGACAAAAGAGTTATACGGATACTCGCAGGAGACCTTTAGAGTTTGAGATTGGTGATCACGTATTACTGAAGGTTTCCCCGATGAAGGGCGTGATGCGTTTCAGCAAGAAAGGGAAGTTAGCTCCGAGATTCATTAGACCATTTGAGCTCCTTGCCAAAGTTAGAGAGTTAGCTTACCGTTTGGCAGTACCACCGCAGTTGGATAGAGTTCATAATGTGTTTCATGTTTCTATGCTCAGGAAGTATGAGAGGGATCCTACGTATGTGATTGATTGGGAGCACCTAGAGGTTCAGGAAGATGCCTCGTATATAAAGCATCCGGTGTGTATTTTGGACCGTGAGGAGAAGGTTCTTCGCAGCAAGGTTATTCCATTTGAGAAGGTGCAGTGGACTTACCATGATCCTAGTAAGGCTTCCTGGGAGTTAAAGACGGATGTGAGAGGCCGTTATCCGCATTTGTTCTCGGGTTGAGGTATATGGTGAATTTCAGGGCAAATTTCTTTTTAGGAGGGTAGAATGTAGTGTCCCAGATTTTTTTTTATTATATTTAATTTGGTTGTTTATTTTTATTATTATTATTCATGCATTATACCTCACGCATCCATATTCATATCATACATCTTACATTGCATCTCCTTTCTCTTATCACGACTTGGAGTTCTTCTTTTGGTGGTTTTGGTGGTTTTGGCGGAGTAGGTGGTTGTACTATGGTTTTGGAAGCCTGTGGTTGGCTTGGTGTTGTCGCTGTTGATTTTGGCTTATGTCTGATGAGCTATTTTTGTGTTGAGGGTGATCTTGTAGATCTGAGAAGATTTGGGAATTCTCCAGTAGTCGTTCTAACGAGATTTATGTTCGTTCGAACGAGTTGACTTGTCTCCTGGAATTTTGCCCAAGATCCCTTAGTCGTTCGAACAACTTCTGTGTCCATTCGCGCGACATCTTGATCCATTCGCATGACCCCTGTTCTCGTTCGAACAACCTATCGAATGAAGTGACATAACCTCTGGTGTGTTGGCCCAAGGAAATTTTTTCGCTCGAACGACTTTTCGAACAGTTGTTTGTTTTTAGAGTTTCTTTCCATTTTGGCTTTCGTCGTTCGAACGACCATCGTATTCTTTGGTTTTTTTTATCTTTCTTATCTTTTCTTTTGGGTTGGTTTTGGGTGCAGAACAGTTTTTGAGGGAAAGAGAGAGTTTGGAGAGAGAGATTAGAGAGAGGATCATCACCTGTCCTTCCATCATTTTCATCACCTTCCCGATCGTCAGCGGCGCATTTCAGTAAGTTTTCCCCTTTCCCCTTTCACCCTTGTTTTCCTGATTATTTAGATTGGTGGTTTACCTTTGATTGTTGGGTTGGGTTTATTGTCAGGATCTAGTATTGGTTGTTTGATTGATTGATTGTTGCTGTGATTATTTGATTTCCGTATTTTTCAGTGTTCCGGTTGCCGAGGGGCGGAGTTGGGTTTGGAGTGCGGATCGTAGTTTTGTCAAGATTCGAGCTTTATATATCAGGCGAGTGTCCCTCCATTACTAAATTCCCTTACTAGTTTAACCTGTGTTAGTTAAAGTTATGCATTTGGCATTGAGGTGTTTGTGATTTGGATTTAGACTATATTGTATTCTTCTGTAGTTGTTGTTTCAGTGCATCGTTTCCTATTGCTAGGCATGCGGTGTGTGTTTTCTCCTTGTCTTTTAGGGAGTTATGCATCGTGTGGTATTCACATGGGTTGTCCTTGTCTGCTGTGTTCCATTCTTGTAGAGACTGATGTTGTTGGATGTTGTGACTTGTTAATTATTCACTGTTTGCATCTGTGTTAGGATTGTTTACTATCTTCTAAGGCAGGTGGTTATCCTACGTGTGTGCTGGCCAGGTTGTGGCTGTTGGGTTAGGATTGTTTATCTTTCGCTGAGGCAGGGGTTATCCGATGTGTGTTGGCCGGGTGGCGGTTATGGTGTTTTGATCCATGGGATCTATTTTCAGTGTGGGCTTTCTTATACTTTTAACTTAATGGGATCGGATACATAACAAAGCTCCATTCGTCTGACCATCGATAGAATTTGGGATTCTTACATCCGGTTGAAATAAGTAGGTGAGTTTGGGACTGGTACTATCATATCTATTCAACGATCCGGCAGTGTGGGATGGTATGAGTCAATTTTCCTTTGGTACCCATCACTATAAAAAAAAAATTATTAGAGACTAGTTATTAGAGACAGATTAAAATTTGTCTCTGATAACTAAGCATTTGGGACGGTTTTGAGTTAGTCTCTTATATTTTTGTTTATGGGACGGATAGAATCACCCCGTACTTAATACTATAAGTTTAGGGACTGTTTGACCTGATCATCCCTAATTGCATAAGTTTAGGGACTCCAAGACATGGTTGTCTCTAATAGTTTAATTTTAGGGACTGTTGTACAAAAACACTAACGAAAACATAGTTTTAACTCAAATCTCTTTTACGCATTCCAAACGCAATCCTTCTACTCATCCCTTTGCGACAACGCAAAACCCCAATACCCGATTAAAAACTCTAAACCTAAAGCCCAAATTCATTTTCATCAATCAATCAATGATGCCAAGCTCAACCTTTCACGAACCTCAATTTTCAGAGGTAAATTAATAAACATTATTACTTTGACCATCTTTTTCATCTCATTTTACTTATAAACCCCAATTTTTAGATTTCAAATTGGTAAATTTTTTTCACCAATTGGGGTTTGAATAAAATGTCAAATAGGTTTTGTTTTTAAAATTTATGCGTTCTTTCATAAAAAATAAAATAAAATAAATCTCTATTACTATCTGTTGGTGCTCTTCGATCTGTTGTTGCTCTTCAATTGCTAATTTATTTTGGTGCTCTTAGATTATTGATTTCTATTGGTTCTTTTAGATTGCTAAGTTTTGTTGATCTCTTTTGTTACTCTTGGATTTACTGATTTGTTCTTCTTAGATTTGCTCATAAGTTTTCCAATTTCCAACTCTAATTCATTCTAGAATTGCTTGTAATTTTTTATGTGACTGAACAACATTTTTATTGCTAAGTATATTAAACTGGTTGTAACCACATTTAAATCACTACGAGGAAAAAGCGTATTATTAACATATATGCACCACAATAAACGTCGGATATATATATGTGGTTAATCTTATATTATTCTCAACATATATATTTGTCAAGAGTTAATAAAAAAAACTGTCGTATTTGTTTAAAATTACCTTGCGAATTTGCGATACTTTAAACTGTGTAAATAAATACTTTGACGACACTTTTATATATCGATTTTCAAATAATCCTTAAATTCAATCCTAATTCACGTAAATTACCTTCTCTAGCCACAACTTTCTCTATCTTTCCTATAATCCCTCCTTCTCCCAATATATATTATCTCTCCACCAAGAAATTGAAGCAACAATTCAAAAGGAATGGAGAAATCAATTTCCCTTATGATACTCAAGAACCCATCTTCAGATTCTTCATATGAAATTCCATATCTCATTATTCAAGTGTTCAATCTTAAGCCGATGGTGAACAAAGGGGGCAAATTTGAGTGAGTTCTCTCTTCTGGATTTTATGTAATATGGTTTTATCGTACATTAAATAGAAGTAATCTACTTATGCGTGAGCAGATTTGAGTGATTTTATCTTTTTAATTTCATCTCTATTTGTCTATGATCATGACCAATTAGAGCATCCCTATGCTTAGAGTTATTTAGCTATGGTAAAGCATTTTTCCATTTGCTTGAACTAAATAGTCCATAAATTCAAAATATTCAGGAGCATAACCATTAGCCAAAAAGATTTATTTACAAGACATGTTTAGGGTATTTTGAAGTTTGAACTATGATTAGTAATACCATTTGCCAATTTTTGATCTAGGATATTTGAACCATGATTGGAATCCAATGCAACTCGGTGGTATTGGGAGATAAAACTCCTTGGATAAGAAGTTAGAGAGCTTGCTTACATTACCAAAGTCAATTTTTAGTGACATTATCAAAAAATTAAACTCTCGAGTTATCTATGAATTCTGAAGCCTAGGGGGAAAATTAGTTCTTAGCTAAAGATGCCCTTTATTTTTTAAGTGGTCGCTTATGGAAAGTCTTTGATTTCTTAGTGGAGGGGAAAGAGTTTTAAGACCCCTTTGTTGTCGCTACGTCGAGTAGGTTGCTCGGCACCATCAGCTAATAGATAACTGCCCTTTGACTCCATGAAGCGTTGCTTTTGGCAACGGGAGCTTTTTCCTCACATGATTTTTTTCTTGGCTCTTGACTAAATGTTTTATAATGTCTGTATTTAACTAAAATCATATTCTTCAAGGCCTTCATTCCATTTGAGACCCAAAGGAACACTCAGACATTTATTTTAGAGATAACCAAATCAAAAAAATTTAATATTTGATCATGTTTTGTTGGTTTATTGTTTCATATGCCATAAGCCATGTGGCAAAAAGGAGACCCACCTACAAGCTTACAATTGGTACTAGGTTACATAGATGATATGTAACTATGTTTTGGAAATCAAAATATGGATTCCAAGTTTTAAAAATTGATTATTCTTCATGTATGTTCTTCTGTTCCAACAAACTTTGCTTCCATTTCTTTTTTAGTCATTCCATTACTATAAGTATAGACAGGATGGAAACTGGCCCTCTATATTTGCAGATGGTAATGATTGATGATTGCTTATTCGTGTTCTTGATTACGCCCTCAACGACATTCCAAGTAAAACAGCAGATTTCTTCATAAATAATTAAAGCATTTGTGGCAAGCCTTAGATTTTCATGCTTAACTATATTTAGTCTTACAGATTTGCATAACCTGATAGATCATGTTTCATGTTTATCAGATGAAATAAACAAGGAGGGGCTTATAATTGTTAAAAAGAAAACATGAGGAACTGGTACAATGTTGTTCCATGTTTTAAATTCTCCATTACATGTAGTCCATTCTCCCACCTGGAATAAAGATTCCTGATGCTTATGCCATTGGTTCGAGCGAAGAGCAGGTAAACCAATCTCATTCTATGTAGATTTCTTCTTGTTTTATAGGCTTCTTTTATTTTATTTCATGTGTTGTGCATTCATATTTTGAGACAATGCGTTCATTTAACTCTTCTTTGGCATCTTGAGTCAATTCATTTTTCCCCTGATCTTGGCAAGGCACTTGTACTCTTCCAACATTTCCATTACATCTCTGAGAGTCGTTCATAATCTTTGGGCTGGAACTATCCAATTCTTCATTTGTCATCGAATCTATCATTGTCATGTACCACTTGATCTTTGCTTGACTTTCCGTTTCACGACCTTTAGGCATCAACTCTGAACTGAATCCCAGAAGCATGGAGAAAACCTGACCAATAGGACCCATTTTTAGTATGTTCTAGAATTGCTCATACATAATCCTTAAAGTAAAGTGACCCTCAGAAAGTTTCTGTAGAAGCTCAGGTTGCTGATTCATAGGCACAACTTCATGAATTTTGTCCATAAATCAAGACCAATCACCCATGCCTAGAAGTTGGCTAACAAATGGTTTAACGTCGAAGATTTCAAACTCGTCCATATGTTCTCCATTCCTAATGAATATGACAGGTCTCTTAGTGGCTGTAACTGCACTAAGTGCACCACCTCCTTTTGCATGACCGTCTATTTTGGTAATAATTGTAGCACCTACTGAAACACTTTGCATTAATGCTTGAGCTTGGTCAAATGCAGCTTGACAAATACTACTGTTCATTACAAATATAACAAGATCTAGATTAGTTGCTTCAGAAACTTGGCGCATTTCTTCAAAGAGAGAAGCTTCCTGTTTACGACGACCGCTTGTATCTACAATAATAAGATCAAAGTTTTCCTGTTTAAACCTATCCACACCTTCCACTGCAATTTTCACAGGATCGGATGTCACGCCCCAAAATACGGTAATCGGTAGCTTGACCAATTACTAGATCCGAAGCTGTGCAGGTTGGGGAATCAAAAGATTCTACCCCACAAATAGCCAAGCCCTAGACAAATTCTGGCTCGGCTATTCACATATAGCAATAATCATTAGAGTAAAGAAATAACGATACAACAATGCAACAATACA
Source organism: Kingdonia uniflora (assembly GCA_014058105.1). Lineage (NCBI taxonomy): Eukaryota > Viridiplantae > Streptophyta > Magnoliopsida > Ranunculales > Circaeasteraceae > Kingdonia > Kingdonia uniflora. The sequence goes on along the minus strand of JACGCM010000425.1, from coordinate 36,872 downwards.
AAGCGGAAGCAAAAGACATATATATACACATATCATGTCAAAACGTAATACAATATCTCAAATAAGAGCTCAGCTACACAATGCTGAGAACACCTACAGAATCAAGAACTGAAAGAATCTCCAGCAGAAAAATTAGTCTCTGGACCGGCTAACCACACGGCAGTCCAAGTTACTCAACCTCTGAAAAATGTTAAATGCGAGAGTGAGCAAACAACGAGCTCACTAATCCAACAGAACTAAATAACTTACTAATAACAGGTACTGGAAAATAGAGTAGAGACGAGTGCGATAAAGAAATAAGTAACTAAACAGTTATAATAATATAATCAGTAACCATTAATGAAATACGTAATCAATAAGGAAAGAAGGATTGAGTTGATAAGAGAATGGAGAATAAAGTTAATGCGGAGAGAGAGTGGAGTGGATTCGGAAAGGGAATAGAGTTAAGAATATGAGAGGAGGGAGATGATATGATATGATATTATGCAATGCTATGACGTGAAATGATGACTAGGATAATCCCATACTTATCCTAGATGCAATGATATGTTATGATGAGCGGGGATATTCCCATATATATCCCCTAATGTTGCAATGATTAATGCTAACGTCTAATATTATCTTATAGAGATTCGGTAAAGGGATACAGTGGTACGATTTGTTTAAGCTCGACCAAGCTAGGATAGTCGCACATGATCATAGTGGAAGGGTGGATCAAACCCGCGGAGCATCATGTCCAAACATTTCAAGGGATTTCAACCTTGACGAGGCTAAGTTTGGTATCAATAGGACTCTGTCTCATACCAATCCACACTCTGGGGTGGTTTTGCTAGGTATGATAGTGTCGTTCCCAATCTCACCTAACTCTTTTAACCCGATTTCACGGACTGCTTGGATCCTGTCGGAGGTCAACCGAAACGGAGTGTTTGTGTATCCAATCTCAATAAGTGTTGAAAAAAGCGATAAGTTATAATGTGTAATCGGTGCCCAAGCACAACACAGTTGCCGCTAACCTGGTAACCCAAACAGGATCGATAGGGACTCGGTTGCACCAACTCTGCATAGCCGAAACGGCAACCCAACCGTCGCCTACATCCAAACCAACAATCTCTTAAGGCTGGGGGGGGCATTCCTGATCAACCCACGGGAATGCAAGCCCAACCACCACCAACTAATCTCAGGTCTCATACAAACCAAAACCAACTCCAGAATCAATCACAACCCAACCACCACTAACTAATCCAGGTCCCATACGAACCAAAACCAACTCAAGAATCAAGTTATCACCCCAAACTACAGGTTAACAAGTCTAACAGAATAATCTCTAAGTTAAACTATAGTTAATCACAACCCAACTCTAAGTTCAATACAACTCTCTAAAACAATATCATGGAACTAGTAAAGAAACTTAGTAAAGTTGGAATATGAACTCGCCTGATGACAAACCCGAGTCGTGCGAAAATCAACCTGGAAACTCAACCAAAGTCCGCGGAACGACAAGCGGAACACCTGACAAGCCAACACAATCACTGAGGCCAACAAACCCCCAATCAATTTAAGGAAATGATAATAAAACCCAAACCCTAAAAATCAACCCTAGAAATCAGCCTACGCCAAATCAAGCGAAATTGACGGAAAGGAGACAAGTTTCACTTACCGAGGATAGGAGAGATGATCGCGGCGAAGCTCGAAAAGGATCTGCGAGCGATGGGGAAGATTGGGTGAAAAGTATTGAGGTGAGGAGATTAGGTTAGGGAGAGGAGAGGATGATAATTGGAGGTGAAGAATCCTCTCCCTAAAACTCTATCTCTCTCTCTAATCCTCCTAAACAACGCCTCACTGAAAAACCAACCAAAAGAAATGAGGAAGAAAGACTTAAGTAGTCAGAATATACGAAAGTCGTTCGAACGACCAAGAGGCCTTGGGCCAAATTTCACGAGGTTAGTCAACTCGTTCGAACGACAATAAATCTCGTTCGAACGACAATTCTGTCTAATGGCCAAAACGTGCAGAAGACGCAGAAAATGATCAGAAAACACAAAGATTCGTTCGAACGACTAGGAACCTCGTTTGAACGACAATCTGGGAAATCTACTCTGAGGTCCTCCTGAACCACACACACACAACTCTAAGACCCTCAGAAGACTGGAACAACCCAAATAACCACCACAAAGGGTTCCCAAGGTCTAACACAACCTCTACCGCTGAGCGGCCAACTGAACTCCTAAAACCTAGAAAAGGAATCTAACAGCTAGAAACTTAACCGGAAGGAATAAAATGGATGGAAAGAGTCCAACGACAATCTGATAGGCGTTGAGAAACCAGGGGTAGATAATCCCTATTTCTCAACCCCAGAATGAAAATCAGAAATGCCAGAAACGTCCAGAATCGAACACACTATAACCTACGCGAAGGAGAGAAGCGGAAAATCCTTTTCGGATATAGAAACCGCTCTCCGAAAACATACCACACAATCAAACTAAAACGCCCAACGCCAACTACCAAAACCATCAAACCACCAAAACTCTACCAAAAAGGAATCCATACCAAACCTGGCACTTAGAACAATATAGATGTATTAAGGATAGGAGAATATGCAGATGTATGATGCAAAGGAATATGCAAAAGTTAAAGAATAGGAATATGTAGATTTGGAATATGCGGAGTATTGCAACGGTGGTTATACTAATAGCTATATTTAGGAAATAAAAATCGGGGTTATTACATTCTACCCCCTAAGAAGAAATTTCGTCCTCGAAATTAAACACATACCACATCCAGAGAGCAAAAGCGGATAATGCCTTCTCACATCGGCCTCCAACTCCCAGGTAGCCTCCTCTGGTCCATGGAGACTCCACTGGACTCTCACAAATGAAATTACCTTGTTGCGTAGGACTTTCTCCTCGCGGCCCAAAATACACTCTGGATGCTCAATATACGAGACATCGCCCTAAACCTCTATCGGTTCCCAATCAATCACGTGTGTAGGATCCCGCTCGTACTTCCTGATGATCGGCCTTCACCTGCTGGCAAGTTAGACATTTGGAAACAAATTCATCTATCTCTCGCTTTATGTTGTCCCACCAAAAATGTCTCTTCAGGTCCTGGTACATCTTCGTACTATCTGGATGAATGGTGTATCTCGAACCATGAGCCTCACTCAAACCTCACGCTTCAGCACCTCGGAATCTGGCATGTACAATCTGCCCCTGTATCTGATGCTGCCATCTGAACTAGCTGTCCAATCAGGTTTGGTGTTATCTGAAGCCCAAGACTGTAATCTGTCGTCCTACTGCTGCGCCTCTATAACCCGAGAAATCAAAGAAGGCTGAACTCACAGATTTGCAATAAGACCACCCGTAGTCTGTGAGTCTAAAATCATCCCGAACTCCGCAATGTCGCTAAGCATCGTCCACTAACGAATCATCAAGCGTGCAAGTAATCCTCTAGGCAAACGGCTTAAAACTTCGGCCACCACGTTCGCCATCCCCGGATGATACTGCCAATCTACATCGTAGTCCTTCAGAAATTCCATCCATCTGCGTTGTCTCATGCTCAGCTCCTTCTGAGAGAAAAGATATCGTAAGCTCTTGTGATCGAAAAAGTGCTCGAACCTCTGCCCGTATAAGTAGTGTCTCCAGATTTTCAGCGCATAAACACGAGATCATGCGCAGGATAATTCCTCTCATGTACCTTAAGCTATCTCGAAGCGTAAGCCACCACTTTGCCCTCCTGCATCAACACGCAACCAAGTCTACTGAGCGATGCATCACTGTATACTCTGTACCTCTGCCCACTAGACGGAACAATCAAAACTGGCACTGTCGTCAATCTGCTCTTCAACTCGTCAAAAGCTGAAGTGCATCTGTCATCCAAAAGGAACCGAATGTCTATCTGTGTCAAACGGGTCAATAGAGGTGCAATCCGTGAAAACCCCTCGATGAATCTCCGATAGTAACCCGTTAAACCCAGAAAACTGCGAATCTCGGTAACACTCGTTTGCTATGCCCAATCTGTGACTGCTACAACCTTGGAAGGATCTACTGCAATTCCATACTTAGACACCACGTGTCCTAGAATTTTCACCTCCTGCTGCCAAAACTCACACTTCTCAAACTTCGCAAACAAGGCGTTCTCCCGCAAGGTCTGTAAGGCGATCCTCAAATGCTCCTCATGCTCTGTTTTGTTCTTCGAATAGATCAATATGTTGTCGACGATCACAATGACGAACCAGTCAAGAAAAGGGCTGAAGACACGGTTCATCAAATCCATAAAGGCTGCGGGTGCGTTCGTCAAACCGAACGGCATAACTAGAAACTCATAGTGCCCGTATCGAGTCCGAAAAGCTGTCTTCGAAACATCAGCTGCCCTGATCCTCAGCTGGTGGTAACCTGATCTGAGATAAATCTTCGAAAAGAACTGCGCCCCTCGAAGTTGGTCAAACAAGTCCTCGATCCTCGGTAACAGATATTTGTTGTTGATCGTGACTTTGTTCAACTCGCGGTAGTCAATACACAAACGCATCGAACCATCCTTCTTCTTCGCGAAAAAAACTGGAGCTCCCCACGGCGAAGTACTCGGCCGAATGAATCCCTGATCTATCAACTCAGAAATCTGATCCTTTAGCTCTTTCAGCTCAACAGGTACCATACGGTACGGTGCCTTCAAAATTGGTGCCGTACCCGGAACAAGATCTATACCAAAATCAATCATTCTCATCGGCGGTAAACCGGGAATCTGCTGGAAAACGTCAGAATAATCGCAAACTACCGGAATTGAGCTAACGTCCACGCCCGAGGACTCTTACTCTAAGTAAGCTAATAAGCCGTCCCCTATCTGCACAGGTTTCGAACTAGAGAACACGAATCGCCACTCACTGGGAATAGGAAAGGGAGCTGCCTTCTCGAAGTAGTCTAAAGTGACCCGGTGCGTCGACAACCAATCCATGCTTGGGATGATGTCAAACTCATACATCGGCAAAACTAATAGGTCTGCTGATAGGATGCGACCACAAACAACTATTGGGCAATCACGACATATGCGGGAGATAGGAACCGAAGAATCTAAAGGGGTACCCACGGAAAACTCATCAATCAATAATGAAGACTCAAAGCCAATAATGCAGAGAAATCCAGATGCGATGAATGAATGCGATGCACCAGAATCAAAAAGGACATGAGCGGGCGAATAAGAGATATGGATCGTACCTTCCACCACAGGTCGAGCGGTGGGAGAGTCGTGCATCCCCACTACAAATACTCTGCCCTGACCGCGGCCCTGAACCTGACCCTGCTGCTGTACTGGATGAAGCGGTCTCTGAGCACCCAGAGGACCTGGAACTATCTGTCTGCCCTTCGGACCCTGAAACTGCCTCTGAGGAAACTGCTGGACTTGAAGAACCTGCGGTGGTCTTGACTGGTAACCAACTGGACCCTGAAATTGTTATAGCGGCTACTGACCTCTATCTGGTTTGGGACAGAACCACCTAACATGCCCATTCCTCCCGCAGTTCCAATAAGTGTGAGAAGGAAGTTTTGCTCTCTCCAAGTACTGTCCGCCTGTAGCTCTAACTGGTGTACTCTCGAATCTCTGTCTCTTCGGGCCTAAACTATTGTACTGAATCTAAACAGCCTTGCCCTTATTGGGTTTTGTATCCTGTCTCACTGGGTTCCTCGCGTCTCTAGACCTGCGATCCTCTGCCTCGTTTTGTTCTAGAGCTAACGCTTTAAACGAAACCTCCCCGTAAGTACTGGCACCGGAGGAGATCAAGAACATCCTAAAGAATGGATGATGGCCTTTCAAAAATTTCATCTTCTTCTGTTCCTCGTCCTGAACAACAAACGAAACATAACGAGCGAGCTCGTTGAACCTCTGATCATAGCGAGCCACACTCATATAACCCTGCTCAAGTGCGTAGAACTCATAAATACAGGCATCTCTGTAACTCTGTGGAAAATACTGATCGAAGAAACGATCCCGGAATGATGGCCAAAGAATAGGTGACCCCAAAACTGTCCTCTTGGCCATATACCAACAAAAGTCTGCCTTATCCTGAAGTAGGTAAGCTGCAAGTGTCACCTGCTGATCATCGGGATATTTCATCGCGTCTAAGGTCTTCTCTATAGACCTGAACCATGCCTCGGCCACTGAAGGAATCAATGTGCCGGAAAAAGTAGGGTGCTTATATCTCTGAAGCTGCTCTAAGTAACTGTGCTCCCTGTGGACCGGGCTCCTAGCCTGCTTAAAGGAAGTGACAAAACTGTCCATAAACTGCTTCATATCCGCTAAAACACCTGAAACTGTCGGAACCGGTAAGACACCTAGATGCCCTGGAAGCACTGGAGTAGGTGGGGCACCCTGATGAATCTGAACACCTGGTACTACTCCCAAACCAACCCCAGCCTCAGAAACTATAGGCTCTATCTGTGGGATCGGAATAGACCCCGAACTCTCCTGACTGACCACCTGCTCATCATCCCCTGCGCCACTGCGCAATCCGTGGCGAACACCCTCTCGGATACCCCCATGGGTTCTAGCATGACCTCTGCCTCTGCCACCTCTAGCCATCTGTCACGAATAAAGAATCACAATACAGGAACTGATAGGAATGGATTAGGAATAGGAAAGGAATACGATAAATATGAAAATCAAAAAAGAATCGATCCTAACTCTGTTTAAAGAATAACTCATCATATGATCTGCCATAACAGAGATAAGGATTAACCTTAGACTCTGATACCAAGTCTGTCACGCCCCAAAATCCAATAATCGGTTGCTTGACCAATTTCTAGATCCGAAGTTGTGCAGGTCGGGGAATCCAAAGATTTTACCCCACAAATAGCCAAGCCGTAGACAAATTCTGGCTCGGCTATTCACATATAGCAATAATCATCAGAGTAAAGAAATAACGATACAACAATGTAACAATACAACGCGGAAGCAAAAGACTTATATATACACATATCATGTCGAAACGTAATACAATATCTCGAATAAGAGCTCAGCTACAAAATGCTGAAAACACCTACAGTATCTAGAACTGAAAGAATCTGCAGCGGCAAAATTAGTCTCTGAACCGGCTAACCACGTGGCAGTGCAAGCTACACAACCTCTGAAAAATGCTAAATGCGAGAGTGAGCAAACAACGAGCTCACTAATCCAACAGAACTAAATAACTTACTAATAACAGGTACTGGAAATAGAGTAGAGACGAGTGCGATAAAGAAATAAGTAACTAAACAGTTCTAACAATATAATCAGTAACCATTAATGAAATACGTAATTAATAAGGAAAGAAGGATTGAGTTGATAAGATAATGGAGAATAGAGTTAATGCGGAGAGAGAGTGGAGTAGATTCGGAAAGGGAATAGAGTTAAGAATATGAGAGGAGGGAGATGATATGATATGATATTATGCAATGCTATGACGTGAAGTGATGACTAGGATAATCCCCTTCTTATCCTAGATGCAATGATATGTTATGATAAGTGGGGATATTCCCATAAATATCCCCTAATGCTACAATGATTAATGCTAACGTCTAATATTATCTTAAAGAGATTCAGTAAAGGGATACATTGGTACGATTTGTTTAAGCTCGACCAAGCTAGGATGGCCGCACTTGATCATAGTGGAAGGGTGGATCAAACCCGCAGAGTATCATGTCCAAAACATTTCAAGGGATTTCAACCTCGACGAGGCTAAGTTTGGGATCACAAGGACTCTGTCTCATACCAATCCACACTCCGGGGTGGTTTTGCTAGGTATGATAGTGCCGTTCCCAATCTCACCTAACTCTTTTAACCCGATCTCATAGACTTCTTGGATCTTGTTGGAGGTCAACCGAAACGGAGTGTTCGTGTATCCAATCTCAATATGTGTTGAAAGAAACGATAAGTTATAATGTATAATCGGTGCCCAAGCACAACACAGTTGCCGCTAACCTGGCAACCCAAACAGGATCGATAGGAACTCGGTAGCACCAACTCTGCATAACCAAAATAGCAACCCAACCGTCTCCTACATCCAAACCAACAATCTCTTAAGGCTGGAGGGGGCATTCCTGGGCAACCCACGGGAATGCTAGCCCAACCACCGGCAACTAATCTCAGGTCTCATATAAACCAAAACCAACTCCAGAATCAATCACAACCCAACCACCACTAACTATTCCAGGTCCCATGCGAACCAAAACCAACTCTAGAATCATGTTATCACCCCAAACTATAGGTTAACAATTCTCACAGAATAATCTCTAAGTTAAACTATAGTTAATCACAACCCAACTATAAGTTCAATACTACTCTCTAAAACTATATACTGGAACTAGTAAAGAAACTTAGTAAAGTTGGAATATTAACTCGCCTGATGAGAAACCCGAGTCCTGCGGAAATTAACCCAGAAACTCAACCAAAGTCTGCAGAACGACAAGCGGAACACCTGACAAGCCAACACAATCACTGAGAACAACAAACCCCCAATCAATTTAAGGAAATGATAATAAAACCCAAACCCTAAAAATCAACCTACGCCAAATTAAGCCAAATTGACAGAAGGGAGACAAGAATCACTTACCGAGGATTGGAGAGATAATCGCGGCGAAGCTCGGAAAGGATCTGCGAGCGATGGGGAAGATTGGGTGAAAAGTATTGAGGTGAGGGGATTAGGTTAGGGAGAGGAGAGGATGATGATTGGAGGTGAAGAATCCTCTCTCTCGAACTCTCTCTCTCTCTCTAATTGTCCTAAGCAGCGCCTCACTGAAAAACCAACCAAAAGAAATGAGGAAGAAAGACTTAAGTAGTCAGAATATACCAAAGTCGTTCGAACGAGTTCGAAAGTCGTTCGAACGACTAAGAGGTCTTGGGCAAGATTCCAAGAGGTTAGTCAACTCGTTCGAGCGACAATAAATCTCGTTCGAACGACAATTTTGTCCAATGGCCAAAACGTCCAGAAGATGCAGAAAATGATCAGAAAATACAAAGATTCATTGGAACGACTAGGAACCTCGTTCGAACGACAATCTGGGAAATCTACTCTGAGGTCCTCCTGAACCACACACACATAACTCTAAGACCCTCAGAAGACTGGAACAACCCGAATAACCACCACAAAGGGTTCCCAAGGTCTAACACCACCTCTACCACTAAACGGCCACCAGAACTTCTAAAACCCAGAAAAAGAATCTAACGGCTAGAAACTTAACCGGAAGGAATAAAATGGATGGAAAAAGTTCGACGATGGTCTGATAGGCATTAAGAAACCAGGGGTAGCTAATCTCTATTTTTCCACCCCAGAACGAAAATCAGAAATTCCAGAAATGCCCGGAATCGAAAACACTATAATCCATGCGAAGGAAAGAAGCGGAAAACCCATTTCGGATATAGAAATCGCTCTCCGAACATACACCACACAATCAAATTAAAACACCCAACGCCAACTACAAAACCATCAAACCACCAAAACTCTACCAAAAAGGAATCCATACCAAACCTGGCACTAAGAACAATATAGATGCATTAAGGATAGGAGAATATGCAGATGTATGATGCAAAGGAATATGCGGAAGTTAAAGAATAAGACTATGTAGATTTGGAATATATGTGGAGTATTGCAACAGTGGTTATACTAATAGCTATAATTAGGAAATAAAAATTGGGGTCATTACATCGGACTCCATGTAGCTTCCATAAAATGGGATCTTAGCTTTAGTGGCATTCTGCTTCAACTGGTCAAAAGCACCAACTCTGAATGTATCTGCGCAGACTACAACTCGTTTCCATCCCTTCCTTTGATAATGGAATGTGTTTTTTGTACATGCTGTGGATTTCTCGGAACCTTGTAAACCAACTGAAACATATAGGCAGTGTCATTTTCTATCGGAGCAAAGCAAAGAAAATAATATAGAGGAGTTGTGTCGTTTCCGTTAATATTATAGCTTAAAGCTTAGCTTAACAAGATAGATGTGCTAGTTAGGACCTAAATATTTTCTATACGAGATTGATTTATTTTTTGGGCAACTAGCACCTAAATATTTCACTTTAGGAAACCTTGCACGGAATGGAGCGATGTTCCCATTGACAATGCTATCTTGGAAGGCGGCAAGTAATACGTCTTTTGATGGGGTTTGGAAATCAGCAAAAGTAGTAGTTAATATATATAGTTAAGAATTTTTAAAATGTATAACTTGAGTATTCAAAATTTTAATTTGTCATAAATTTTGTTTTTGAATTTATAGTGGCATAACTTTCTTTTCACTTTTTTTTTGCTTCGTAGATTGGCACTGATATTCTTTTTGGACAAAATACTGGTTGCAAGAGTCTTCTAGTCCTTTTAGGTATGTTTATTCTTGGTGTATACGAATACTTTTCATTTTACCATACTACGTGTCGAGTAGCATTTGGTGGTATAGTGTTGCAACTTCTATATATTTATACTCATGCTATAAAATTATACTTAATCAGGTGTTAATGTTTGTAGTTGTTGAGATTTATATATAGTATTAACCCTCGAGTTGATATGACCTTAATGTGATATCCAATTGTCGTGCAATTTATGTGAATTTCATAATCTTAGGAATTGGGAGCGTGATGTGTGTATACTGGCCCTAAGCGTTCTCAAACCGAAAGATTACGTTATTCACTTGAGTGTTTATAAATTGTATATATTCTCTAGCATATACAAAATGAAAATATCCAATTTACAGGAGAAGTGCTGCCGAATTTTTGGTAGAATGGCTCCTATTTGATTTGCTTCTGCGTATGACTCTGATATAGATGTGGCGCATTATTTGATTTTTTATATTTTCAGTTTCATAATGTGTACTTTATTATTTTATTATCTTTTGGTTTGTAATTATTTTTATATGTTGTGGTTGAGGTTGTAACAATTTGATTTTTTTTTGTTTCAGGTAGTTTCTTAACAATTATGGGAGCGATACAAGCAAGTGTTTATTATACGTAGAGGTATTATTCATGTGTCGAAGGTTTCATGTTTAGTACGTAAGAGGTTGGATAATTAATTTGAATATTCAAGTTGTATTTAGTGATTGAACAATAAATCCGTCCCCAATAATATTGGCGCTGGCGGGAAAATTTGGCACCATACTTTTAGAGACAAACAAATCTGTCTCAAATGTTGTGTATTAGAGACAGAATAATCCGTCTCTAATAATATTGGCACTAGCGGGAAAATTTGGCGTCATACTTTTAGAGACAAAAAAATCCGTCTCTAATATTATGTATTAGGGACGGTTGCACACCGTCCCTAAAGGAGTTGAAAAACAAAAACTTTTAGATACGGATTTTTGGCGTCTCTAAAGCCGTCTTTAATACTATTAGAAACGGATGTGTTCGTCCATAATGTATTTGGGACGCCATCCTAAAGGGACAATACTTTGTCGTCTCTAAAGACGTCCCTAATAGCTGTAGGGACGGATTAGTAGCCTTTTGGGATGCTTTTTTGCCATCCCTAAAAGTATTTTTTCTTGTAGTGCATCTTATTCCTCCGCGAGGTTGAAATCCCTTGGAATTTGAAATAAACTTCGGGCGTTGGCTCCGTGGGTTGCAAAGCCCGGAACACTTTGATCAAGTGATAAATCCCAAGCTTGGTCGAGCTTGCTACTAATCGTACCCATCGTATCTAATTGAGATTTCGTTAAGGTTACTATGCATTAGCGGCTGATCAGCCCAATACATTGATTTACTAGGTCTGATCCTTTGGTTTCATGACATCATAAACATCCATATTAGGACAATTCTTGAATAATGCTATCACCATATCATATCAGGTCATCACGTCATCGCATTACGTCATATCATATCACAGCACTTCATGATTCCATTTCCTTACTCCTTTTCTGCACTTATATTACTGTACCTTCATCATTCTCTTATCTCATTCACCTCTTCTCTTTCTCAGCACCTGTTTTTATTAGTATGTTATTTAGCTCTGTTGGGCATTAGTGAGCCGTGGTTTTGCTCACTCTCGCTTTGTTCCCTCCTTTTAGAGGTAGAGTAGTCGTTGGTTTGCTGAGGGTTCAGCTGTGTGAGATACATGTGTACATGTGTTTTTAGTTAATACATGTGTTTCTTTCGATGTGGGAGTCTTCATGATCTTTGTGTTTCTTTCGATGTGGGACTCTTCATGATCTTTAACTTCAGTAATATTTCTGTTGATCACATATCAATTGAACATGATTTTTGAATTATAAGAACCTCTCAAATATCATACTTAAATATCCTTCCTAGTAAGATTATCAACCATGGCTTGAGTAGGATTAGTTTCTGAAAAGGGTCTTATATTTGGAAATTTGGAATGTTGAACACGAGAACCAAGTTCTTTTTACTGAAACTTACATATCTGAAAAAGACATAATATTTGCTGTTTTGCGTTATATTAATATCCACAACTAATGATTTCATGTCATTAACTGATATCTCACTAGTGACTACTTTGTTCTCTCTCAGCTCTCTTATCAAAAATTCTCTCATTGTCTCTCTCTAGATTTCTTTCTATATTTCTTTCTCCCTACTCCCTGATTCTTTCTCTCATTCTCTCACTCACATTTATGAGGATTTTAAACTTCCTAATTACATCAATATATTATTCCTTAATCGGTCTCCAACTGAACCCCAAAACATCTTCTTCCGCACATTCAAATAGATTTTTGTCCATTACCATATTTGCTCAAAACAAACAACTTTTAAGAGGTCCAGAGCTTCTATTTGTGATTTAGCTTCAACAGACAATCGAATTTTTCTTAAGTTATTGCTGCAGGAGCTTCATAGAACACGTGCACGTCTCACGTTCTCTCACTCCTAATACGCGATTCAATCAAATGTAGCACATCTCTGGCACACTTGTCCCCTATATAAATCTTACTTATTTATATTTATTGGAATTATCTTTATGCCCATTTGAGTAATTAGTATATAAAGGCTTGCCAAATTTGGGATTTGGTTACTTGTTGAGTTTCGAATAAAGAACCCTTCAAATTGTTCTTCCCCACCTTAGGAAAACAACCCTAGTGGTCTAATTTATCTTAATGTTGAGTGTCGAATTTTCAAAATATTTGTGTTAGAAGGTTTAAATAGTGACTGTATTTTGGAGTCCGTATGGTGGGTTGTGCCAACCCTCTCTCTTATTGGCTAGAGCGTTAACAGATGTTAAACACTAAACCAATAAGAGAGATGGTTTGCACAACCCTCCGTTAAGGAGGGTTGCCAAATCCGGACTCTGTATTTTGATCTAAGTTGTTTCTGCTTATGGTCCTCGGCTTAGTATCAAATTGGTCTTAGAGGCAAGGTAAGGTTATGAGGTTATTTGTTTCTCCATTAGTGGCGCTTTCAAAGAGGATCAAGAGTAGGCACACTGTCAACGCTAGACTTGATGGTGCAAAATGATTTTTTACGAGCCTTAGATAGATTATTACCTGACGATCTTATATCTCCAGTGGAGCCTCCTAGTATAACTGACTGAAGAACACAGATTAAGCTAACTTCAGTCTTACCGTTTTACCTTTGTGCCTTTACAAGTGACAGTACTCGGTATGATTCAACATCTGTCCGCTGCACGATGGAAGAACAAGAAGGCGTCCATTTCCGTGGTTCCTCCCACAGCAACTGCATGCAAAGGTGACCTCCATTGTAGGGCATAACCACGCATTGCAACGGGATACTGAGTGGCTCTGAGCCTCCCGGCTTTCCTTCAAAATGGGGCCCGCTAAAGGGCCCGCAGAAGTGTATGTCTACATATAGGTATAAGATGCCAACAGAAACCATCCTCGTTAATGTTCAAATCGTAGGGGCATAAGTTTTGCCATGTGAAAGACTACCTATTTTTATGATACTGAGGCAGTGACATGTTTGGCATTAAGCTTCAATTCTCTTCTGGCTATTACTGGTTCAACCGATAGTTCAGTACACATGGTAAACATAACAACTGGGAAGGTATGACTGTTCTCTGTTGTTGGAATCTCTTATTTCTGGCTCAATTCTACTAATGTTGAATTTGGACAAAATATCTTACGCCATATACATGTATATGAGTTCCTATTTAATTTTTTCTGAAGTGATTTTGGATATAATCCTCACAAATCAAATTAACCTTTATGAAAAAAATAAAAGGTATAAAAGTTGATTAAGGCTTTAGTAAAGGCTCTTATCTTTTGACATGTGGTTTTTATCGTACTAAGGCCTATACCCCAGCAGTTATTGAAGATTAAGTCTCTTAATCGATGTATTATCCATTTATTTCTTGTATTTGCCATTTTTTTTCATTGTCAAATAAAGGTCATAATTGGTCACATGTTTGATCTTGGAAAGCTGTGATTTCGATCCTGGAAAGCAGTGAGATCCTTCTTGGAAATAGCGTTGCAATTCATCTTGAAAGGCATTTTTCGGTTTTATTTGGCATAACATTACTTATCTAGAATAGCATTAAAATAACCTTGAACAACCCAAGGAAGAAACCATTTCTTGAATTTACTCAGCTTGCGCAATAACTTCTTATAGAGCTCACACAACCACCCCAAATATTTTTAGGACTCATTGTTCGCTACAGTAATTACTTTAGGCTGTACAAGGAAAATAAAATCAGGATTGCCATAATTAACCAAGAAAATTTCAGTCTTAATACTTCCCATCCTCCTAACATTCCAAGAGAAAGTTTTGTATGTTTGGGATTTGAAGCAGACCTTGTAAGAGGAGTTTGGCTTTAGGATTTCTACCTATGTTCTAATCTGGTTCTTTTTAATTATCCTTAACATCATCTTGTGTACCCGCAAGCATTGACAATAGTTCGAGACGCAAATGAAAACGAAAGACAATCCATACAGACGGCATTAACTGATTGTCTTTCGTTTTCATTAGGCCAAGGTATCAATGAATAGACTCAACTTCCCAGAGCACAATGTGAGCATCTTTTTTTTTTCTGACTATAGTGCTTTGCTTTAATTCGTCTCAGATTTGTTGCTATCCTTTCCTTCGCATTCAGAGTGGCCGTGCTCGCAGACCTACCTAGGTAAATTGGCCAAGAGTATCTTCATAATTTCTTTTGTAACATAGATTCTTCGTATTTTTAATGTTTACTACTCTATTCATTGTGCTTTTTGCGTCCACTCAGCATGCCTTCAACTGTACTTATTTCTATTGGGAATTATGTTATTATGTTTCTCCGTTCAGGAGCCTTTTGACATATAATACATGAAAAACCCAACAAAATAGTGATTATTTCATTTTGGATTTTCACACCTTTATATCGTATCGATGTTTGAATGTACTGTAGGTTTGGAGTCCTTGGCCTTAGGACTCTAAGTATTGTCTTATCGTTTCTTAGATTCGAGTCCCTTTCTATAAACACTCATGAACTCGGTCATGATAATGCTCAATGAGAAATTTGTACTGATGTACTTGTATTATGATATTGTATATTGTTTCTGGTCATGAGGAACCTTCCAACAAAACAGCAAACTTTGTTGTTTAGTGCAACCATGCCAGTTGAGATTGAAACGCTTGTACAGGTTTGCAACTACCATATCACTTTAATTGTCATCTATGTAAGGAGGCATTTTTTTTTTCTTTTTCTTCTTATTTGGCAAAATCCAGGGGTGGATATAGCAACTTGTATTTTTGGCATTCCAGACTTCCCATAAAATCAATGCAGGCACCCTGCCTTTCACAACCAACTTGCGTAAGCTGATTAGCAATATCATAGTATATTAAATCTTATCAACAGTGGGCTGATTTGGGAGAAATATCACACCTTACTTTGGACATATCATGCCCAACATCTCACCAGCTTCTACTAACAACATTTTAATTAATGAAACCTTCATTTATGAAAATTTCGAGATCTTTTATCAATCACACAACATATCCTAATGCGAGGGAGATCAGCCCCACTATATGGACATGACTAATAGTTATGAGCATGATCTTTAGCAGATCCACCTTTTCATGCCACCTTTTTGAGCATATGGCTACATATCTGTCTGATCTTATCACATAATCCTAATACATTCCATAGTATTCACTAGATTTATTGGCAAAGTAATACTTCCCAACACAAATATGCGTTATCTTAAGCTTTCAATGTACCAGGTCGGAGTTTATTTTATGATCCTGTCAATGTTTGATTAAAGTTTGTACGGATTTAGTGAGACACGTACACGATTCTCAATAAAATGTGTACACGTTCAGTAACTGGATTTTGTTCAGTGTGTCTAAAACTTTATCTCTGTATGTTGCATTGACAAGATTTTTGTCCCTAAGTTACAGTTGATGCTATGTAGACTTTGTACAGCCCAACAACGAATGTATCTCAGCTCTTAGAGAAGGTTGCTGATAATGAGAAGGTTATCCCATCTTCACACTCTATTGATAATATGTTGCATCTTTTTCTCTGAAAAGTATCTAGGTAGTTTTGGAGAATGGTCCCCTTTTCTAAAGATGTTTAGCATTAGAAAAAAAGTTTTGAAAATGTATCTTAAGATCTCTTTTCCTATTGATGTTTAGCCAATACTTAAAATAATACACACCTTTCATAGAAACCTCTCTTGTAATTACATCCAAAAAGTTTTTGTGCTTCGAAATGTGCCTTTAGTTAGTTATATAGCTAACTTTCTAGCTGTTTTTGGTTGTAACACTATATATTGTTGCCGTTGCAGATTGATCAACTTCTGTCTTTGCTTGTCGAGGAGTCAGACATGGATGAGGTGTTTGCGCAAATGACTTCACTACCTGAGTCAAATGTATGAATTTGTCTTCTTTGAGTATTTGTTATTTTGGGTTTTGGGTTTCGAGTGATTGTAATGACTGTACAAATGTGAAATATATATATATATATATATATTGTAAAATGACTTTGGTCACGGCTAGTTTTGTAGTAAATAGCGAGTATTAGCCACAGACGAAACAGTGGTAATTAACAAGCATTAGACACATATATTATGGTGGTGATTAACAGGTATTAGCCACAAAACATTTCATAGGAAAGTTCGTAGCCAATGGAGTCATTTGTCACGGTTTATAATGTATCCAATGTACATTAATTGTCACGAAATAGCCACGGTACTACCCGTGGCTATATCTGATTCATTAGCCACACCACCAGTTGACATGACCCTGGGCACGGGTATACCTGTGGCGAATGGTATTAGCCACGGCCAAAGTTGTGGCCATTGACGCTGATTCTAGTAGTGAAATGATGTGGTTAGATTGACCTATTGTTGTGCTTATTTTTTTATTATTCCAACATTAGTAAAGGTAAAGACTGTTAGAGACTTACGGGATTTAATCACCCTAAAAGCTCTCTAGCAAGTGGGACCGCCCATTAGGGATACGAAGAAATCACACAAAAATTGAACGTCCCAGATCTCAAAATAACTATTAATAAAAAAAAAGTAGCAAGATTTTCGCGGATTTTATCACCCACCAAATAGGTATACCAGACCGGGGTACAAACATGGGTTCATAGGATAAGTCCCCATCCTAGCATTGCGAAATACTAGTTGTAGGTTTGCGACGTTGTCATTTCGAGTACTGACGTACGATAAGACAACTCGCTCGGGCGTGAAGACTAAATATCTACTTAAAGCTGGTACTAGCATAGTAACGCAGGGGAGTATAAGAACCAAAGCCTTTTATCATCCTACCCATTTTTGAACATAGATGAATATAAGGAAGACCTAATTATTACTTCTAAAAAATGTTGATATGCTAGAGTCTAGGTTTGATTGATTATTTACTGTACTGGGTGCCAAATTTTATTGATTATTAGTTGTGCATTATCAATTAGATATGTGGAGGAAAACAATTAGGAAGTTTACTGGAACCTTTGCCCATTTATGGCCCACCACCTCAGCCTAAGCGGATAGTGCGACCACTTCGCCTAGTAAGGAACGGCTCAAGGAAGAAGGTAAGAAACTTAAGCTTACTCGTTATGATCTGTTTACTATACTCAAGAAGATTGGTGGCAATGCCTTCTAGTTGGATTTGCCACCAATTATGAAAATATCTTCGGTTATTAATGTCGAGCATTTGAAACTCTTTGAGTTGTTGAAACATCCATATTTTGGAGTTTGTTTCATTCCGTGTCTAAATTAGGTGTCAGTATTATCTCATGGTTACTCGTCGTCAGAGATTGTATATGAAGTGACTACAGCTGGACTCATAATGAACAGGTACGCAGGTTTGTACCTCTTCACTCAAAAATATTAAGCCCTTAATATTTTATACAATGTCAGAAAGGAAATGATGTCTTTTGGAGAAAAAGGTTTATGTTCGAATAGGCTTTTATTCTGTTCGAATAGACTTTTTCTTTATTCAAACATGTTACTCAGAACTATTGTTATTCGAATAGAGCTTTTGTTTTGTTCGAATAGACTCTGTTTGAATAAGTCTTTTTCTCTGTTAGAACAGGTTACTCAAAACTTTATTTCTTCGAATAAGATCTTGGTTTTGTTCGAATAAAACATTTTTTGTTCGAACAGACTATTTCTCTATTCGAACAAACTTTGGGTTTTCAATTTTCGAATAAAAGACATAATTTCTTATTTTACTTTAAAACTCTTCCAAAACCTAACTTTCAAAGGCTTGATATTTAGAGATAAGAAAGATTTCAACAAGCGATTCAATAAGAAGTAAATCTCAAATTAAATCAATAAGAGATTTAGAAAACCTAATCTTAAATTAAAAAGTTTGTGAGTTTTAAGCTTGGATACTTTTACGGGAGATTGAAGCAAGGCATTGCGAGAACGAGGAATTGATTGCGAGGAGTTCAATTAAAAGATATGTAACCACGGGATGTGGTTATCGAGTTTGTAAAGTAATTGAATTCTTGTAATTATGTTTCAATATTGGATTGTTTAACTGTCGGGCAATTCGACAGCGACCTGTGGCTTTTTCTCCTGAGAAAAGTTTACCACGGGGTTAAAATTGCTTACTTTTATACTTAATTTACCTTTTCTTGTTGTCACTAGAACATTGGATCAACTTAAATTAGTTTAGGGTTAGATCGTTAATTTAAGGTTTTTTGGAACTTTTGATTTTGACCTAAATTAATCAAAATCGGTTAGTCTCAAGCAATTATTTATTTTAAATTGGTATTAGGGCAGTCACGCTTAGAGGATTAACAACCTGAGCATGGATTCTGACTTGATTGCATGACAATAATGGATTCTGAGAAGTTTGGAGGTCGTGTTATCGTCATCCACTCTTCGATGGCAAAGATTATCCATACTGGAAAGTTTGAATGGTTACTTTCTTACAATCAATCTGGGAAGATGTATGGATTGCCATTAAGGATGGATGGAAACAGCTTACCATGATGCAAGGTGTACCAGGTAGTATTATAGAGGTCCTTAAACCTAGAAACCAATGGTCAAAGAAAGAAAAAGATGTTGTCGGTTATAACTCTAAAGGCCGCAATGTTATCTTTATGGTTATAAGTCAAAGTGAGTTTTGACATATTTCTACCTGTACCACTTCAAAAGAAGCTTGGGACATTCTCGTTCGAACTCATGTAGGCGATGATTCACTTAAAGAAAGTAATCTCCAAATGCTTACTTCGCAATTTGAAAATATTCGAATGAGTGAAAATGAACCTTTTGATGTATTTTATGCGAGACTAAGTGACATTTTAAACACTAGTACCGCATTAGGAGCTCCTTATTTTGATGTCCAAATTGTTCACAAAGTTTTAAGATTTTTTCCTAAGAGCTTTAGATCCAGACTTGATGCTATCGAGGAAGCTCAAGATCTTAAGAAAATGAAACCAAATACATTAGCCGGAAAGTTGTAAGCTTTTGAACTAGAGATGAAAATAGAAAACCCTGAGAAGAATAAGAGTGTTGCTTTTAAATCTTCATCTTACTCTTCTTCTTCTAAGGGTACCAAAGAGGTTGATCACTCATATATCTCAGATGATGATGAAGGTTCAGATAAAAATTCATCAATTGCTCTTATTAGCCAACAATTTCAAAAAATCTTGAAAAAATGTCAATTTTAAAAATAATGGCAATCGATGACCTATAAACTGCGACCTCATGATCGGGTAAAATTTTATAATCGGCAGACCAACAATGATACTGACCTAAGTCAAGTTGAATGTTACAAGTGTCACAAGTTTGGTCATTATGCTCATAATTGTCCCAATAAGAAATCTGGAACTAATCACAAAGTTATGAACATTAGTGTTACTTGGAATGATAGTGATGATGAAAATAATAACAATGAGGATCATCCCCAGGTAGTTGAGAATGGACAATATTGCGCATATCCTATTTTTCTAAATTGTAGTAATGAGAACTCTGACGCTTTCGAACTTGAGAATTCTATTGAAAATCAAAAGTGATCATGAAAATAATGAGTTTGAGGACTTGAATCTTGAAGACTTGTATGCTCAGACTTTTGCAAAGTGTATTAAACTTGGTAAACTTAACTAAGTCTTGAAAGACCAAGTTACTACACTCACGCGTGAACTTCAAGAAAAAACTGAGAATACAAGTCACGAAATAGAAATGCTTGAAGATGAAAAATAAGGTCTCCATGACAAGGTTATGATTTTAGAAAAAGGAGTTCATGATGCGCAGGAGAAAATGAAATCAACTTTGGACAAACTACATGCGGCCAAGCTTGATTTAGTTTTATCTCAGCATAAACTTAATTTTTTTTTGTCATAGAGCTAAAAATATTGATAAGATGTTATGTAAGACGATCATAATTCCCCAAGAAATACTTCTCACCTCAAGCCCTCCCTACCTCTACCAGCTCATCACCTGACATGCTAACATTCTCCCAGTCCATGACACCAAGATCAAGATCTATTTCATTCACATATGAAGTTCTCGGACCCTTAGAAACAAAGGGTGTGATGTACTCATGGAAATTTTGAATTGAGTCCATGTAAGCAGAGTTCATCTTCTCGTCCTTTTCGTCCCAATATACAAAATACCCCAAGGAATAAAGGTTTCCTTTCCTGTGAGGAAATGAAACCATGTCGCTTTTTATCCTTGACATTATTCCTTCGAATGGTGATAGTGCGAGCTCCATTCTCGGCTTCTTCATTAACATTCCAAGAATACCTTCAATCCCATTTAGAGAAATTAACTCCCTCACAAAGTCACTTTTCCATTTATAGTAGTTCTTATGATCAGATGTTGAAAACCTGTCCCTTAAAGCCTCGACAGTGGTCACTTGATTGATACCTGAAAAGTAAGCCATTGATTCAATCCAACTCAACTCATTGCACTCACTCCCATGTAGAGCAAGTTCAGGGAGAGCTCTATTTATAGAGGCAAGTATTGCATGTTTTGGACCAAGGTAGAGACCAAGAAAAGTAGCTACCATATTAGTGGTGTCAGGTTCGGATCTTATCGACGCCAATAAGGTGACTTCATCCTCTAGTTTTGGTGCAACAAACTGCCATTTATGTAATATACCAGTAGTTAGTGTTACTGATCCGTTCCTCATGATTCGAAATGCAGTGACCTTATCAGGTACGTCAACTAAACTAATTTTCCAGCTGTAAACCGCTCTGAAACTTCCAGGTCCACCACCTCGTATAGCCCAAAACACGTCTTCTCCCATCATCTGGCGGTCCAACAACCGCCCATTAGAATCCACAAGTATTGCGTTCACCACGTTATCAGAGGCTAGACCATATTTTCTTGACTTCAAGCCCCAGTCCCCACCTCCAATATGACCACAACTTCCTATCGTCGGGTAAACACCAGCTGGGAAACCAAAATGACTACTAGCTCTAGAAACTTCATAATAGATTTTACCTAATGTTGCGCCTGCTTCAACCCAAGCTGTTTTCAATTCCACGTCAACTAAAACCCGGTTAAGGTTCATTAAGTCAATCAATACAAAGAGCTGATGATTCCAAGCCGAGTAGGATAAACCCTCAAAGCTATGACCTTCACTTCTAATTATAAACTCCCATGGAACATTTTTACAGCATGTGATCGAGGCTAAAAGTTGCTCCTTTGTTCCAGGCAAGATAATTACGACAGGATTACTTGAAGAAGAATTTGTGATTCTAAGGTTGTATGCAGAAAGGTGGAACATCCGGTGGAAAAATGGGGAAGAAGGGATTGTGAAGTTTACATCTCCAGATAAGAGAAAAGAAAAGAAGTTGAGGATTTTTTCATTGCTAGTGATAATACTATATGTAGTACCACTTGTGGTTGTTGCTAAAATAAATAGGATAAGCAACAAAGAACTCGCGTTCCTCATGTCTTGGTGGATACAACACAGATATTTTTTCTAACTGAGAAATCCTTGATTATTAGTACAAGGCAGAGCAACAGTAAACTGAGACCGAGTGAAAAGATAAGGATAAGTTCTTAGTCGGAAATATTAAGGGCAAAAAAAAATTCAAGAAAGAAAAAGATGAAGGCGGGGCAAGTTCTCTCTGAAGAACTAAAATCTGAAATAAACACGTTAAATAAGCATTTTGATGTGTTGTGATAAAACTTGTTTACATGAGTATGTTAGAAGGATAGACAGGTGAAGAATAGAAAAATACACATGAATCACGACAGTCATTTTTGTAACAGGAAACATACAAAAAATACAACAAACAAATCATATTGAAGAAATGTGCGGAGAGAGGACATAGGGAAGAAAATGGAAAAAATTAAAATCAATCATATTCGGCACATCATCAAGGAAAATCATTTGATTAGTGATAAACATAAATAAAGGCAGGTAATTTGACTAGGGTAGTCATGGAACTCAGATGAATAAATAGCAGCAAACCTAATCAATAAATAGCAGCAAACGAGATTACCACCATCTAATTGTATACTACTTCTAATTATTTTTTATCTAATTACCCGCAAAACCAAATGATCACAACCTAACTACATTGAAATCGATATAATTGTCACTCCAAACTAACCCCAAACAACTTCTCAACACAATTCACTTTAACAATATCCCTATCAATCCCCACTAAAACAAACTGATCCATCATCAACTCCGCATTCCCAAACAATCCAACTCGACAAAACCCCTTTATCAATACATTCAAAGTAAAGGAATCAATCTCCATGCGCTTCTTAAACATTTCCGACAAAACCCCAACAACCTGTTTAACCAACCCCTATTTACAAAACCCCCAAATGGGCGTGTTATAACTAACGGTGTCGAATTCAACAGTTCTAAGCAAATCTAAAGCTAATTTCAAACTACCCACTTTGCTCAAACAATGAATCAACACATTGTAAGTAAACACATTAGGAATCACTCTACAATACAATATTTCAGAATAAACAATCCATACCTGAGAAACCAAACCAGATTCTGAAGAATTGATTCAATTGAATTCTAGGGTTTCGGTTGGGGAGGAGAGTGGAGACTGGAGAGACAGACTATGTTTGAACAGTGCAACAAACACAACCATTAGCCAATTCTACCCATTCTTCAACAATTGCCACCAGAGAGAGAGAGAGATAGAGAGAGAAAAGTGTACCTGAGAATCACCTACAACATAGAATTGGTGAAGGAGAACTCAGAACTAATGAAGTAAACTCAGAGAAATCAATTTAATGAAGAAAATCGGTGAAGGAGAGAAGAGGTGATGGGTTAACTTTTGTTTTTGCAAATCAGTGAAGGAGATGAGGATCGAGTAGAGAGAGGAGAGAAAAAATAGATTTCGCGCGAAACAGAGGAGGGAACAAAAACATTAGGAGATTTGAGTTTTCACACACTTTTGGCCACTGATAAAATAGTGGCTTGTCCGCCAGTGATAAAACAGTGGCAAAAACTAAAAGCCATCCGTGGCAATTGCCCCTTTTTCTTGTAGTGCCGCAGGTTCAGTATCTTCGTCGGTTGATGACAGATGGGGCTGGACAGAGGAGGGAGAAAGAGGTAAGGATCCCGGCGGGAAGGAAAAATGTGTATTGGCAGGTCTGCGTTGGGGTCCCTGAATCTGAGTCGGGCTGGGCTTGAGAAAAGGTTTTGAAATCACAATTTGTGGGCTTGAGAGAGTTAAGTGGGTCTCACTGAAGTGGGTTGTGGAGGGGCTCCCTAGTGGGCTGGGATTGAAGTCCAACAAATGGGGTAGCAGCTGCGAGCCCAAAGCAAAGGATAGCCCAACGTGTTTGTATGTTGTTGTAATCGAAGAAGGCCCATGGTCCAATGGAAACTTATTGAAGTCTAGTTTGATATCTTGATGAGTGGGGTCAGTCAATGCAAACAAATCTGACGAGTTGGTCTCCAAATCTTCTTCAAGTTTTCTTTTGTTTTTGGATGGTGTGTGAGTTGGCTGATTAGGTGGGCCCAGCTGGGGAAAACCATAATGCGATTTGAAGTGGCAGTCATCTCACACCCATTTAGTAGTCGTTTTGTAGCCGTTATAACTTCGATTGTTGCTCCTGGTTTCTGCTGTCTGTACATTAGGTCTTCCCAATGTCTGTGAACTGTCAGCTCTGAATCTTCCTGAGGTAAGGTGTGTCTGACGTCTACCGGACCTTGTGGCAGTCAGTCAAAACGGAAATGGGGCTGTTGGTCCTTCTCCGGAGTTTTAGCCATCGTCCGAGGGTGAGACGACCACCGATTCAGATTAGCAATGGCCATTTGGATAATGTGCCCAATCCCTTCTCTGTTAATGTCGTCTTGAGGTTCCTTCTTGCTACTCGAAGATGTATCGGGTTGTCGATTAGTTTGTTGGTATTGGGCCTCCGAAGAATGCTTGGGTGGGTGTACCTGAATCTGTTTACCGAACGGGAATACAATGGGTCCGGTGATATTGTGCCTGAGTCATTCGTGGCGGTGATGGGCGAAGTCCGGACAGGATTCGAGGGAGTGCGAAATGATTCCGCAAAAGGCACAAAAACCCTCTAAGCGTTCGTATTTGATCGTTAGTTTTGCCTCTCCGTAACGGCCGGGTCGGGGAACTTGGATCGAGAGAACTAACGGCTTATCCGTAAACAAGTTGACCTGGATTCTCATGAAACTTGTTCGGAGTGGTTTTGCTTCTCTTGTGCGGAAGTTGCTAGTGACGTACTCGCCAAGCTTGTTGCCAATGCAAACTAGGGTTTCCGGGTCGTGAAGGCAACATGGCAAGCCTGAGACTTGCACCCAACATAAGTATCTCAAGAACTGTAATTCAGTCTGGTGGAGCATCGGATCGTAGGGCTGTTGAAGGATGGAATATCCAAATACATTGGCCGGTGGAGCCGCGAGCACTGTCTGAAAATCCCGCTGATTTGCAAAGTTTGCCGTAAAAATCTCCGTATCTCGTTCGTAGGCAATGGGAGGGATTGTGGCAACCAGTTTTGCCCATTCCTTTTAACCCCCTCACAAATGGTAAGCTCGCGTATGTTCGGTGATAATGATTTAAAGGCAATGGCATATTTCCACCGCCCTTGAAGTGTCGCCCAAGACGAGGGATCGAGTTTAAGGATCGGAGTGGGATCATGGGTGGTACAGGATTTCATGAGTTCTACTATGTCATGGTTTGAAGATGATTCACCTCCTTCCGGCATGCTGAAGAAGAGAGAGGCAAGGAGAAACAGGCCAAACCCTAGGCAGCGAAAAAGGGTACAGAAAGTGGAAGAAGTTTACGTATCTTGCATGGGAGGTGGGTGGGGTAGATGGGGTGTGGGGTATGAGGAGAAAAAGAAAATGGAAGGAGAAGAGGAAGGAGGGAGATGAAGTACGGAGTAGACCCGAGAAAGAGGAAGGAGGGAGGGGTTTTTGATAAAAAGTCCATTGATGGCAAAAGAATGGTTATAAAACCTGGCGCAGGAAATATCATTTTCTCATTTATAGCACATCATATGCCAGAAATTAACAATTTAATACATCATTGATTGGTTTCTGCAGTGGTTTAAACCACGGATAGAAAGGTTTGTAATGACCTCTCTTTAGGAAGCTGGGCTAAAATGTATTCACCTACCATGAAGCTCTAGCTGTTGCATGACATTTGTGTTTTTATTTTCTCCCACATAAATTGTGTTCTGCTCTGTGTTGTAATGACCTTTACATACATTTCTTGCCTCAATCTCTTCACACTCTATACATGCAGTAGTTGCATATATGTATAAAGTATATGGTTTTTTCTTCATTATCATCATACTAGTTCATCATCTAACTATCTTCACTCACACTACTTCTCTCATTCTCAACCCCTCGCAACGATGCCTAGAGGTAGATGGGCACAACCGGACAACTCTCCTCCTCTCGCCGATGTCCCCAGCCAAACTTTTCTATGTGAAAAACCACTAGGAAGTTCAGATACAGGTATCCTCAACCTAGTGGGGGAACGAACTAAGGCATGGGCTATAAGTCTTGGTGCCCAAGGTCTAGCAGGATTTCCAATCCAAATAGTGACCCCGGCTATAACTACCAATGGTTCGTATCAATATGAGCCTAACCGTTCGAAGAAGAATCTAGTAAGCGGTGGCTGGGAAGAGGCTTGTGCAGCTAATAACTGGGGAATTGACAAATGGTTGAGCTTCTGGGCTTCCGTGGATGGAAATGGTAACTACTCACTCCATGTGTTGGAGGTAAGAATACTTTCTTATAGTTGCACAATTTTTTCAATTAAAGCTATACTATCTCCTAACATGGAATTTTGTTTAATGTAGAAGCATGTGGCAGACGAGGGAGAGGAGTAAGATGCCCACTCATGGACGTTCAAGACATTTTTAAGAGTTTCTATTAGTTCGTACTTCCGTGTTACCAATACAATTATTACTAGTGTTATAAACTTTTAATTAATGTTTATTTTTTTTGTTTACTGCTTGAGAAATTAGAGCCTCAGCTATGTTTAAGTTTTTGTAATGTCTAATTTATAATTAAAAACTGGAAATTATATCCAATGATATTACTTGTTGCGTAAATCATTTGTGTAATGTTTAGATTGCATCTCAATCGTAGTCTAGTAATCACACACAATCACATTCATTGTGTGATCATTAATTTGGTCGTCCACAGAGAACAAATGAAGATTGAATTTTTCATTGTTCTTAGCTTCTTCGAACTTAGATATCCTTGAGAACAAAGAAACAATTGTGTTGTGCTTTGAGGATCGATATTCAAGCAAGCTTTGAAAGTAAGAATCACAGATTATTCGTAACTAAAGTTTAGAAACGCATTTGCACCTGCAGAGTGTTGTTGTAGTGAGTCTTGCAAGTATGTCACACATAAGATCCCAAGAAAGTTCTCTTTCTTTCTCCATCTGATACAATTTCGAAGATCACCTATTCCTGTTTCAGTTACACGAAGGAAACTCCATATTATGATTAAACAAAATTAAGAGGTTGAATCAAATAGAGACTAAAAAGATGAAAAAAGAAGTTAAAAAAAACACACTTTTGCTCCAATGGTGGGGATAGGAAAAAATAGGAGGAAGAGTAAACAATAAGGAAATTGTCAAAAGAACCTACGGGGCTAGATCAGTTAATCGTGCTGCAAAAAAATTGTCTGAGATACCGATTAAATCTGTGACACAATTAAACCTTGAAATCACGAAATAAAATAGAGAAATTTTAAATACACCAATCCTAGTAGCTCACCCCACTTCAATCTTAAAATGCTAACACAAATTTCTCAAGTGGTATAGACAAGTATGCCCTCAAAATAAGAGCATCACATTTTTTTTTTGAAAGTTTGCCATATGTTACACCTTATAATTAAACATGAGACACATTGTTGTATTTGAAACTAATGGAAACAATAAGAAATCAAGTTGCACTTTTGATCTTGGCAATAAGCATACATGGAAGCTATCAATAAACAAGGTTAACAATTAGAGATTGTTAAGCATTTTTTAAACATCAACGAAATGATAAAAGTCATATGATCATCATGATAGCTTAAGAAAGAGAGAGAGAGAGAGGTATTGGTACTGGGTATCGAATAAAAAAACAAAAAATAGTAGAATGTGTATCACAAATTGATTTCATTGCTATTGTTTGTTCGTTTTGTTTGGAAGTTTTGAATCATAGAAGAAAAGATAAAGGAGCTAAATCGCGAAAGGTTGTGGTGATCTATTTGAAACTTATTATTTTTGTACTCTAGTTTTTCTTACTTTAAAGATGGGGTGAATTAATTAACTAAAAATTACATTAGTGGGGTGAGCTTAGACTGGGGTGAGCTAATTAAACTTGGGGTGTATTTAACATTTCTCAATAAAATATTGTTATTTAATAGAGAAAATTTAAATACACCTCAAACTCTAAAAGCTCACCCCATCCCATTATTTTTAAGTTCATTATACTCTTAATATTTAATGACAAATATACCCCCAAAATAAAATCATAACTATTTTTTGATGTATAAGTTGACCCCCTTCTAATTCTTACAGTCTTAATTTCTCTTAAACTGTTTAACCCAACGAGTTCCTATACTCTAACTTAGTGAGGAGAGAAGAACAAAATAAGCATTTTCAATGTTATATAACTTTGATTAGTCTCATTTCTCTATAACTAATTAAAAAAAAAGTCAAAGCATAATTAAGAGTACAAGCATAATTAAGAATGGTAAAAGATTAAGAGTGGAGTGATCTACCTATTTAATATTTTTCTTAACTTAATTTTGTATTTCTAAGAAAATAAAATGAAGTGAGCTAATTAACTTAAAGAAATGAAAATGGGGTGAGGTTAAACCGGGGTGAGCTAATTAAAGAATGGGGTGTATTTAAATTTTTTCTATTTAATATTTTGAATAACATAATTACCCTTGAGTCTCTCCCACTACAACTCTAACTGTCTAACTCATCCCCATTTTTCTCTGAAGAGCTTCTATTCTTCAAAAAGAATCACTCAAAAAGTTTAGTTGATATGTATGTAATGGGTTGCCTAAATTCCACAAAATATATAATTTTAAAGTAAAAAGCTTATAAAAGGAGATTATCTAGGTTTCAATTACCCATGTAGTTATAATACAAGGAGTCAGAAATTGAAACCTACATGTGTAATTGAAAATAAGTAGAGTAGTTACGAAGAGGAAAAGTCACTCCTGCCATTACACAACCGTTACTAAGACGTGTCAAAACTATTTTTGTAACGTCCTTTATTAAAAGGAAATAATGGTCATAATAGAAGACCTATAAATAGGAACGGGGAAGAACATATTAGGGACAAAATTTTATATCTAGAGAATCAACACAATACTATCAAGAATACTTGTTGTAATTAGTAACTCAATCAATAATATCATTGTTTCTAAATCCTTAAGAGAGATCGTGGTTTTTACCTATTTAAAGGTTTTCATGCTAGATTCTACTTTTATTTTTGGTTTCTTGTTTACTATCTAGTATTATGTTCATCTTTTATGTGAGAAACTAAGGTCGATCTCTGAATTGAGGCTCTTACATTTGGCGTATTCTGCGGGAATCAAAAAAATTTGCCACAAGCCTTAAATCTAACATGCACAAATCAATTCCACGGAGGATAGGAAATTCCAGTCAAACATACCCAGCTATGCAAGCAGAGGGAGCGGGCATAAGAGCAAATAAGCTAGCAAAACTACATGCTACCCTAAATTTTGACACTGAAAGGAGAGCTGCATTAGTGCAATAGTTGGCTGAAGTACAAAATACTCTAAAATTTTTGCAACGACAGCAGGCTGCAGTCTATAGAAACAAAGATGTACAACCAATAGCATCAAGAATTTCAACTCACGACAAGTTAGCACTTCGTAGAGGGGCTGATATCCAATCAAACCAACATCCGCGGGGATATGAGATTTTGCGAAGACTCTCGGCAACTTGCAAAGTAACAATAGTCAAAATTCGATGTTTCTGAGGCTCTAGCTGAAAGGGGGCGAATGTAGTAGCTTACTTGCAGCTTTCGAGAATAAATAAGATACTCGAAGACTCTCGTGTTGCTCGATACCTACGCTACTTACCAATTAATTAAGTTTATAGCAAAAATACCCTTGATTCCACCAAGGCTTCGACTTCCACTTTGTCATAGCTCGGCACCAGGTTGAAGGAGGACAACTCAGCAGATAAACTTTGGTACAAGACAACTGTAAAGAAGAATACATTTATAATTTAACTTCTCTATAGTAACATCACCTTTCCTATCCTCTATAAATAGAAAAAGATAGCCACCATAGAGAGATTGAGATTCCCCCCCTATACATACACATCCTTGAGAAGCTCTGACAACCTTTGAGTAGATTTAAAAGTTTGCAGACTTAGTCTACTCGAGCCATTTACTTATAATCTCATCCATTTATACAGTCTCATCTTAAAAATCCTTACTAGAGGTCGTAGAGGAATCCCATTATAAGAATCTACACAAGTGCGTTTAATAGAACCTCAAAATTTCTATTACGTATGCTTGTTAGAACCCTAGTCGAGTGTTAACCCTATAGTGTAAAAGTCTAATCTCCCTCTACAAGATTTGGCCCCTACATAAGGGGGAGAATTAGAGGAAATTAGGTGTTTATATTTGAACATTAAAAAAGTTTGGGTTGCATGATGGAATTTTATATCAAATGCTAATGTAATTGTTTTTGGATTTATTCTCTATGTCTTGTATCACAATAGATTCTAAGGTTGGGCCCTCTTCTTTCTATGCCGACTCTATGGGGGTGGTGGTTATAGAGAGGCGGCAGTGGTAGTAAAGGAGGGAGACAGAGAATAGAATTTTGCTTATGCACTTCCATTGCCACTTTGCGCAGAGAAGACCTTCAGTTTCAAGAGTTGGCTTAAGCACTGAGTCTCCTGCTTTCATAGTTTCTATTTGAAGTTCGCCTAGACTTCGACCGAACTCATGGGATTGAGGATACTCGTTGTTTCTAATTTCTGCTTTGTATCAGGGTGAAAAATTACTGAAGCAAGGTGAACGGAAGGATTTAACGTTTCGGAGTGCCTAAAAGACTTGTTAGTTGTACAAGTACTGAAAAACTTGTTATATGTAAAGTACCTGAAGTTGAGTACTGAACAGACCTGTTATCTATAAAGTACCTGATGTCGAGTATTTGAAAGACTTGTTATCTGCAAAAGTACTTGTAATTTGTTTCGAGATGAATAAAATTTGTTAATCCAACTTCGTGCTGATATAGAAATAGAATGACGCTAAAAATCACACTGTATGAAGACTTTAGAATATTGTATGAAATAAAATGTATAAGGGTAGAGAGTAAAATACTTGTAATAATCAAACTGTTAGACTTTTATCTGTGAAAATATGTGTTAAGAGGCGAATGTTATTCGATCTGTGAGCTGGAAATATGGGAGAAAAGAACAAAAAAGAAAATGTAATAGTATGGAATGATGAAGGTTCGATCTTGTTGAGGTCGTTGTAAATAATTATATCTGGATAGAAGAATTTTGATCTGTAATAGTATGAAATAATGGAGTTCGATAGGAAGAGATACGTTCAAATAATTTTACTCAAGATATGAGGCGTCTTTTACGAGATAAAAGGATAATATCACGATTTGTGGGGGATTGGCTGTAAAAATTTATAAATAAGGGTAGAATGATTTCAGAATCTGAGGGAAGAGATGAGAATGGTGTGGACTCGATCCCAGAGAATCTGTTATGCCGTTGAAAGACGATTGGGAATAAAGATTGCTGAAGTGCGGGAGAAATTTTTTGGATTGCTGGATTATGATGCTGAGTTGCCAGTGAGGAAATGTTAGTTTGAAGGTGTAGATTCGATAGGTAGGGAACTTGAGTATGCACATTTTTTCTATGAAGGGTTTTTTCCCAAACTGGTGACGGATCCTGTAGATCGAGAGAGGTAGTAGGACTGATTACTGAGAAGAGGTTGATTGTGAGGATGTGAAGATAGTATTAGGTTTATTTATTGGATTTGGCTTCTCAGGTCATGAAGGCAAATTTTAGATGTAATTATATGTAAAGTGAACAGAGTTGATGTAAAATAGGGGTAATAAAATGTAACTATTTTAGTTTGAATTATTTGAAAGGAATTGTTGTTGAATGGATCCTCCATTTTTGTGATGGATGTTTCTGACTGTTGTAAAATCCTAATTTGAAAATATTTGAAATTTTTTTATGTGAGCTTTGGAAATGTTGTCATTGCTTCTATAAGAGTAGAAGAAGAAGCACGTACAGAGAAAGCAGGGATTTTTTGAATTTATCCCTTGTGCAAAAGTTGTGAAAATCTGATTGTGTGCAATAGTGAGTCATCATGAGTGTGGTAAGGTCAGAGGGAAATTTGAAAATGAGAGATATAAATAGAATAAAATATAAGGGAAAAGGTAATGATGGGAATGTGTTTTTACCGAAAAGGTGCAAGATGTTTGACATGGATAGTGGAGGGGATGCCTCAGTTCTAAAACTAAGAACGGCTCGTGTGAGGCTCAATAACTTCCAGCAGTTAGAGAGAGAAAATATAAATACTACTTCATCTTCTACAATCAAACATTTTTTAACTTCTGAAAACTTGAAGAGTATTGACAGAGGAAGGAAAAAGAGAGGCAAAAATAGTACAGAAACTCATAGAGATTTAAGCGGAAGGGATCATCAGTCAAGGCGTGAGAGAGTCGCTGAAACTGGGTAACAAAGGTGGTTGTACAACAACGTGGTGAGGGATAGATTTGGTGCTGCCTCGGATTCATACTCTGACATAGAAGGTCAATAGAGAATTTGCGATGAGTTTTTGAAGATCACTTTTATTGCTAGGAAACGTGATAAATTTCTATTTATAGTCATCTATGAATTTTTTTTGTTATATGATATATGAAATATATTTGAATGTTGACGTATATTTAAAAGATAATGATAAATACCTGGACCTGCGTGTAGGTCGAAGGTGAGGATTGTTGTACAGGTTAAAATTATTTCCTGTAGTTGATTTGAAGAGTTCCCCTGTAAGGGAGGCATCGACCTCTGGTCGGTCGGTTGAGTCTGAAAGTGGAACGTCTGGGAAGGAGGAAGAAGTAGGTGTCGATCAATTTCTAGATTTCTCTGAAGATTGGTATCATACCCTCCTCGTTCGGATGCATTCAAAGAGTTTTGTAAAGCCAGGGCTTCTCTAGGAGGTAGATGGGTAACTGTATAGATTATGTCGGTAGACAATTTAGGGGTTGCACTATAGTAATGGGAGAGGAGTATTTTTATATGTCGACTGATTTGGCGAAGGAGAAAGGGATAGAGGTATAGAGGAATCAATCTCCTTGGAGTATTTCGATGGGATTGCTCAAAGTAAACTTTTAGAGGGTTTTTGTGTTACTTGTCTCAGTTGGAGTATGGGCTGAGTCTTCCCCTTAGCAACCTGGCGAAAGGGATTATAAATCTTATGGTGGTGTCCCCCGTTCAGATAATAGGAACATGTGGGAGGTGATAAGTGTATGTGAATCTTTGAATATACGATGGAAGGAGATGGGAGAAGGTGGTGGATATCCTTTGAGGTTGTATTGTAGATTTATGATGTAAAAAACTATTATGTAAGTGAAGGGGCATATTTCTGTGCGAGCGCAACTCGACCTCGCTTCTTCAGTCTGAACTCAGTAGGTCGACCGTGGAGTGATAATGTGATACAGGTGAAGGGTGATTACCTTCAGAGAGATGATGAAGAACCCATGGAACTTCTATTTAGAACTATAAAACAAGGTAAGTATAACAATAAAAAATATATGGGATTGATAGTTGAAATTGTATGATACTTGCTGATGTTAAGGTTTTGTGTATGACAGGTCCTAAATCGCAGGTGACGAGGAAAGAGTCATTGTTGGATACAGTTGCTCAGAGGTGACAGAGCTCAAGGCTGTATTGGAAGATCTTGGCATTAGCAGGAAAAAGCGTGTTAACAGCCGAGTTGATAAAGTTCGAATCTCTGTCGACAAGGCTGATGAGTTACGAAAGAAGTAAGAGAAGGGACTAAGGAGGAGAGCGGACCTGAGTAAGAAGACTGGTGAAAGGTGCGACTTCCTAAGTCCCTAGTGCACTACACAGAATTACTTGAGTCCATTACGTCGAGTAAATTAGCTTGAACGTTCCCCAAAAGGCAAATGTTGAAGCGTCCTTCAACTTCTGGTACTACAAGAAGTGCGAGGCCATGGAAAAAAGGATAAGGGGGAACCTTCTAAAATGTCGGGGGTAAAGGTCGTAAAGATTGACCTGTGGTTGAAGATGATAGGAAAGAGGTAGAAGAAAAGACAGATTGGCAGCTCTCCACGGGATGAGGAGATGAGCAAAATGGTATGTTCAAATGCTCAAATACATTTCGTGGTGGATTTTGTATTATGATTCGAGCTAATCGATATGGTCGATTATTTTTTATTTTTCCAGGCTGCTTGGCTGATGAAGGAATATGCCTCAGGGTTGAGAAGGATAGAGTTGAGCTAAAGAAGAAGAATTTAAGCTAGAAAGGAGCTTAACTCGATAAAATCTGATCTGAGCAAGGAGGGGAAGCGGCTGGAGGCCTTAAAGGCTTCTCAAGTAGTAGAGATTAATAATCTTTAGACGGAGGCGAGAGTAGACTTGGAGAGGCGGTAGCTGAGCGTGATAAGCTCGGGCATTACCTTATGTCCAAAGATATTCTGAAAATGAGGTAGATGCCATCAGGGCCG
Source organism: Kingdonia uniflora (assembly GCA_014058105.1). Taxonomy (NCBI): domain Eukaryota; kingdom Viridiplantae; phylum Streptophyta; class Magnoliopsida; order Ranunculales; family Circaeasteraceae; genus Kingdonia; species Kingdonia uniflora. The sequence goes on along the minus strand of JACGCM010000425.1, from coordinate 2,366 downwards.
ACACCTATGTGGAGGAGGAGGAAGGTGAGGAGACTGAAGATGTGCTTTTGGTGTTGTGGATAGGATGGATGGGTGTTTCCCCAGACGGTGAGAGATAACAAGGGGATGACAATGAATACCTAGAGTTGGAGAATGAGAAGGTAGGATAGTATGATAGAATTGTGATTGTATGAATATTTGAGAATGTTTGTAAACTATGGATATATTTTGGATAGAATTCTGTAGGCTAAGTTGCTTTCGTAAATCTTGTTGTAGGAACTAAGGACATACGCCTCAGAATAATAGATTTAGAGGTTGAGCTTTCTATAGAGAGAGAGACCTCAACATTCCTATTATCTTTGCAAGCAGAGCTAAGGGTTAGAATAGAGCAAGAAATATTTGACGTATGCTTCATTAGTATATAGGTACAAAAATAGTAAATAGAGTGTAGAGATGACCTTAATCCTTTACCGATTTAGGGGCAAACGTTACTGGAATGGTGGGGTATAAAAGATTTTAGTTTTTGGCAAATTAAATAAAAGAATGTGTACCTTGGACCTGGAAGTATATGTTATGGAGTATCCATCCGAGATTGTTACTTCAACCTTAAGTTCAGAAGTAGTTTTTACACAGTAGATGTCAACAATAGATATCTTGTTAGAAGTGAGTCATATGCAGTGATTGAGTGTTATGAATCAACTTGGTATAATGTAACTGCCATGTGCAGGTTGAATTGGAGTCAGCTCGCTTGCGCGAAGATGATGCTCGCCAATGTAACCAAGATTTTGTAGAGGAGTTTGATAGGATGAGAGGGCGAATGAAGATAGAGAAGATCAACATGTGAAGGTGCACTTCAAGTTTTTGAGGCAACACAGACTGCTATCGACCTGACTCCAAAATTGAGGAGAAGGATGCCAAAATTGAGAAATGGCAAAAAGGCTTGAGGAGTTAAGAGAACATACAACGAAATTCAAAAGCCAGAATGATACATCAGTGGTAAAGGGCAAGGAGCCTGACATAGCCCTTACTGTATACATGCTCTTGAAAGAACGGAGGAAGATTTAATCGGTCGATGGCTAGTTTATGAATGATATGGCCAGGAAATCGCATGATCAGTAACTAATTCGATTATCTGGTGAATTGCAAGCGACGCTGGGCGATTGAAAAAGAAATTAGATGATAAGATAACAAGCTAAAGGGAGCTCAAGATGATCTATGTGCGTTTGAAGTTATAGCTGAACAATTGACTACAACTTTTCTGCAAGGATATGGAGTTTAGGATGGTAAAATGCCAGTGTAATGAGTTGAACAAGAGAGCGGCTCATTTGAAACTAAACTGGCACTACCATTTCGCGTGTCAAAACGCCGATGCTGGGGAGGCTCGAAGAAGAATAAAAATGATGCAGGGTTTCTCTTGTTCCAGGGGATGCTGTTAGCTTATCAGCTCGAATAAGGATCTGGAGGGGGATGTTTCTCAAATTCAAGGACATGTACGTAAAGGAATTAAACAATTGCGGGAGTGTCAAATAAAGCTGGACGCTGCTCTTTTAAAGGAAAAAGGTTAGAGCGTGTTATCAGAGGGAAGGAGATTGCGATAAAGGATAAAGAGGAATGGTTAAAGAAAATTCCTAATGTGGAAGAACTGAACAAGGAGATAGAGAAACTTTATGCTTAGGTGTTGATTTGGAGGCGACTAATCGAGCTGAGTCAGCTAAATCTGATAATTTTTTTTTGCAGAGAACATTGCTTTTATAGATCGAATAGACATAACAATTGATAGTCAAAAAGTATGGTACAGAGGTTATTGATGATAGCCGTCAGAGGCGGAGTAATGATATTTTCCACTCAGTTGTAAACTAGGCCTCGCATTCAGAATTGCTGGGGCGACGAGTGGGTATTTTTAGAAGAAGTAAAAATTGAATTGAGTTAGACGAGAGATACCTGCTTGGCGGCATGTCAAATATGATGTATTTGCAAGGTTAATGTAGAACGAGGAGATTATACGAGTTCCATGGGGGGCTTTGAGGACGGTATCTAGGCCCTTGACTGCTAAATTAAACGGAGGCTAGGCGTATTGGTTGACTGAGCTCAGCTGCTGAGAATTATGGTAGTCTCGCCCTTCTGTAGTGGGGTAAGTTGTGTATCCCACAGTAGAATAAGATCCATGTAGGGTTTTGAAACCTGAAAATCAATATATTTTTCGCAGACATGTTGCGAGATTGAGATAGTTTTACCTTCCTTTCTTAATGTCTGGTAGAGTCCTTATTGAAAACAAGTGCACCTTATTTCTCAAACACAGGGGATTTAGTAGAGTCAGCTAAACCAAGCGTATTCTTGCTTTAATGTGATATATTATGAGTCGCAAACATATTGAACGGCACGCCATG
>JACGCM010001826.1:0-234735 GCA_014058105.1 Kingdonia uniflora | reverse complement strand
ACCGACGATTGGGTAACCAGAAAAACCTTTATTAAACATCCGAAGGATTTGGCATGTCCGGTAAATAATTATTCATCTTGCCGAATGTCGCTTTAAGGTAAACTACCGAATAATTCGGCATTAATAATAAATTGGCCAAATATTGCATTCCGCAAATCATTCAATTGATTCGCAATCATTCGGCTATTATACCTAAACAAATTCTATCCATTCTTCTAAATGGAAGCATGTATCCCAAAAGTGTCAGGGAAAGCTTACTTCACCAAGCAAGCGCAACAAGAACATCACCAACGTACAAACAACCCTCTCTCTCTGCTGTTGTGATGACGTCAGACTCTCATGTACTCTTGGTCACTCTCTCCTTCTCATTGACCACCACCAACACAAAACACTAACCATGATTCTCCCTCTCCTCCCATCAGGTCTCTCTCTATCTCTGCTCTGTTAATCAGCTCGCTACCTCTCTCTACAAACTCTACCAAAAACAAAAACCCACACCCAGATGCCTCAAATCATACAACCCAAACCCACCCTCACGTTTCAAGTTCTCTCTCTCACCAATCCCATAACGATACTAAAAACCCCCTTTGATTGTGGAAATCCATTACTTCAAGCCCCCAATTGGCCCCATGGGATTTGAGAATGGGAACATTGGAAGGAGGATTTTTGGGTGAAAATGGATGAGACGAGGTGAAAGATGGGGGGAAGAAAAGAAGAAGAAGGAAAAGAAGGGTTTAGTGGCGGAGACGATACGGTGGGAAGTGGAGTTTCGGTTAGTGGTTCGCCGAGGGCGAAGATAAGCAGTGTTTGAATAAGAGTACCCATTTACTTCGTCGTGCAGTATTCCGCGAGAAGATTAGCAGCATATTATCATTGGTGAAGTCTAATGATTCAAGGCTTTGACATTAGCTCAGGTACTATTTTTTTCCCTCCAGATTTCTACTTAGTCGATTTTTAGGCTGGTGGAATCATTTTATGTTGGAAATTAGGTGTAATATATGTGATAATAAGAGCTAAGATCAAACATTTTAAGGTGGTGATATATTTGTTTGACTTTGAAGATGAACTAGGTTTTAGAGACTCGTGGCTACGCCCGATTATGTAATTTTCTTTTGGAGTAAACAAATGATACTTTACCATAAACAAATATTCCCTTGATCCATCTCAAGCAAGGGGTTCTTTAAGCATTGCACTCTACCTATGCAAAGCTCTTATTGTGCACTCATCACTTATGCATAAACATATGTACTATCCCTTCTGAAATGTGTTCCCTCAACTATCAACTTTATGTTTCTTCTATAAGCTTTTGGTAAATTTAAGCATTCACAAAGATGGGTAAACCATCCACAAAAACCTACAATCACTAAAATGATTATCTCCAGCATTGAATATGACCAGAACTACAACATTAGCAAGCCTCACCTCAACACTCAGATTACAAGCTAAGGCCATATCCCATTTTTGGAATGTGTGTAAAGAAACCCAAAATGCTCTTAAGGAATTTTGGTTTCTGAGATCAATAAACTTTAAAGCATAGAAATGCATTTGAAACTCCTCTAATATTGATGAAACAAACTAAGTAACACAAGAGTAGGTATAACTAAAATATTACCTTGATTAGTTATAGATAAATTAGTGCCATAACATTACCGCCGCTCCTTAAAATTAAAAGAAACCCAGGAAGGCTTTAAACAATCAAGTAACAGCTATTGAACTTAAACTAATCCGCGAATTGAGTTTCTATGTATAGTAATTATGATCATCTCAGACCTACCTCCACCTACAATTGTAACCTGCCATATCATAACATTATTCCGCTTGGATAGATGAGAGTTGATCCTGATTTTCCCTTGTCTGGTTCACCAATCACCAAGCTTACCACATACGCCTTAGCGAAAACCCCATGATAGGCAGTATGTGATAGGTCTGGTAGCGGTTCCTTACACGTTGTGACAACCTTCTATTGTAATTATTTAAGTTTTATTTTTTTAAGTTAGTGCTCTGTGAGTGCTTGTTAGCGAGGTAGTTAGTGAGGATTTCTAGGAGAATAAGGGGTAGTTCCTTCTACTAAAGGAGAATAGGATTAGTTTATTTGGATGTGATTGTGGACAAGAGGATATTAGAGAGAGGTTTATTAGTGATATGTTTTATTTGAGAATTGAACTAAATAGTAGTTTAGTTATTGTGATTGTGATTCGCTTCTCTGCAAACTAGTATTTTTAATTTGGGACTCATAGCTTTAGGTATTTCCTACAATTTTTTCTTTTCTTTTCACAACAATGGTGAAGAACTACGGGAAGTCGAAGAAGCCGACCACGATGGAGAGGCTTGGGGATTTCGAAATTTCTACAAAACGATAGATTCACTTCAATGGAGACGAAGATGGACGCTATGATGAATTTGTTACAAGCGATCTTTGCAAAACAAATTCCGATGGGGACCGGATTGAATTTACTCCAAATAATAAGGGGAGTGACAGGAAGGGGAAAAGATATACCTATGGGGGCTTTATGCGAGATGGGCGAAACGCCGGCATAAACCCTGTCAATCCAACCCCGATTCAGGTTATTGGCCGGGGAAAGAAACAAGTTTTCCAACACCTAGGTCAGAAAAATCTGATTCCAAAGATGAAAACGATCTCTTATTTAATCCCTTTGCCTAGTTGGGTATCGCCAAAAGCGTTGAAAAATTTGCCAACACAAGGGGCGACGAAGGTTTTGTGGAAATCTGTAATCAAAGTTCTGGAATCCAGAATTCGGCGTTAACAAACCAAACATATCCAGCAAGGGTCGTTAGGAGTGGGGAAAACCCCTTGAGTTCCCAAGCAGTTGAAGAAGAATCGCGGCTGGTTCGGTTTGGCAGAGGAACATGAAGTCCCACAACTCATCACTCGACACAAATATTTTACGGGATTGGCATTCCCCCCACTCAAGATGTCCACACACATGAAACCCGTCAGCCACATGTGGGGACGTCTTTTGGAGCGACCCACCACACACACTCCAGATTTGGTTTCCACATGGAACCCGATCCAGACCATCAACCCGGGTGGGGACAGTTTAAATCTGGCACCATTTGGAGGCCTAGCCTAAATGATTCTACCCCATCTTCACTAATCATCCACCCATCTTCAACACTTCAAACACGACATCAGTGCTCTCAAGGGAGAATCTAGGCAATCAAACAAGATGGAGGGTCGATCCAACAGGGGAAATTGGTGCCTCTTTCGGGTTGATTCCAACAAGTTCTCCAAGTGTGGGGAACAACCTCTCAATCTTTACAATTACGGCAACCAACACCGATCTAAATGGGGCACACTTCGATAATCCAGCGAGCACCCAAAGAGGGCAACAACGCCAAACACACCAATAGTGGTTTGCCACTAACACAAAATCGCCAATACCCGATGATCGGTTGGACACCAACCAAACTGGGATTAGGATATGTTCATGCAGGGTACAGTACATACGATGGTTTTGGGTTTTTGGCAGGAGAAGGAAGAGAAAGAGAAGGCCAGCCGCGGGGTACCTACCGGGGTGATGCAGGATAGGGGTCTATAATTGAGGGTTTGCTGACCGGTATGTTCCACCTTATGAAGTCTACCTAAATAACTTTGCACCTCGTCCTCGTAGTGGTGGGTTCCGCATCAACTTTGACCTTGGGGGGAGACGTCAACAGGGTACCAACCAGGGACCAGATAACTACCGCCTTCATCTCAACATTACAGAATATGGGATATGATGTTAAATTGGATGTCCCCGAGTTTGACGGGAAATCCGAGGGCCATGGTTTTATGGATTGGCTTTGCAGAGTTGATATGATATTTGCTTATAAGGGATACGGGGATCCGAAGTCCGGGATGTTAATTGAAACAAAGCTAACTGAGTATGCGCTTAACTGTTGGGATAGCATTCAGAAGAGCAGGTGGGACACATGGCAATAATATATCACCGATTGGACCTCCATGAGGCGAGAGTTGGTTCAACGTTTTATCCCACGGTCTTACGTGGAAGACAGAGTTACGAGGCTCCAAGAGTTGAGACAACAACAGAGGTCGGTGGATGTCTATGCGAGTGACTTCTACCTTTTTTCTTCCAAGGTGACTACATCAGAGACTGAAGCTAAGAAAATAAGTCACTTCAAGGCATGAATCACCAAGAAGATCAGGGATGAGTTGGCGATGCTCCACATTTATGATTTCGTTGAGGCAGTGGAAATGGCGGCCAAGCAGGCTGAGACAGAGCTACAAGGAGTGGGTAACCCGACTCTTACAGTGACTGATACACCTACCGGGGTGACAATAGCGATACCCACACATGTTATGGGGTCTGCAAGCGGAGTCCAGTGTTTTGGGTGCGGCAAGACTGGTCACATGAGGCCTGAGTGTCTTAATGTTAAGAAGCATGTGGCTCTGATTACGGAGAAGCTTCGGGGTCATGTGGCGGAGGCAGTACAACAAATGTGGAATGAGGAAGATATGGAAATTGAGATAACAGATACGGAAGAGGGTTATCCTTCACCCTAAAATTTGTGGACAAATTTTTCATGGCGAGGGAGGGTTGATAGAACTTGAACGGTCGTTCCTACGACGTCGTGACAACCTTCTATTGTAATTATTTAAGTTTTATTTTATTTAAGTTAGTGCTCTTAGAGTGATTGTTAGTAGGATAGTTAGTGGAGTATTTCTAGGAGAATAAAGGGTAGTCTCCTTCTACCAAAGGAGAAGTAGGATTAGTTTATTTTGGTACTGTGATTTTGTGAGAAAGAGCATATTAGAGAGAGATGTGTAGTGATATATTTTTGTTTGAGAATTGAATAAAGAGTAGTTTAGTTATTTGTGATTGTGATTCGCTTCCGCAGAACGTAGTATTTATCAGTATGCCTTGCAAAATATGAACTCTTCATAGATTAATGGAAATGGCAAATAATTTTCCACCGTGAAGTTTTATTTCTTCCAACTACACAGGCAAATAATTTTTGACTGTGATCATTGATCCCAGATATGTAACGATATGGCAACTGGAGTTCACGCCCCTCTTATAGAACCCAAACTGAACGTATCAAAATATAATTTGAACCAATGGAAAAGGAATAAACCATGAGATTTGAAGGATTACTGTACAACGATATATACATTTAATCGGGAGAGAGAGCAACACAAATGCTAAATATTAATCTTACTCATGCGATCAATTAATTGCTGAGAGCTCTTCATCTATCACATAATTCTCAAGTTGCGAAACATAAATTATGGTATAAACCAAATCAAATTGCAATCATAGTAGGAGTTGGATACATCAAATAGATTAGGGAAGACAATTGGGAATTCCAAAACATAATATCAAACTAAAAAAATATAGTCCGACGAAACCTAAGAAAACAAACAATATCAATGAATTCCGGAGTGAAATTTAAGGGAGAAAAGGAAAATCGTACCGTTTATTAGAGAATTTGTAGTTGAAATGTTTCAACAAAAAGATGATGGACCTAGAATCTATAAATACTTATGAGAAAATTTGGAATACCAGGAGCTAATTTACATAATTAAATCACATTAGAGAAATGTGCGGGGAAGATATAAAGAAGAAGACGGAGAGTAGGAGTTTTTTTTTATCTCAATTAAGAGGAAGAGCAAATGACTATAATAGTAGGGGTTTTTTGGGAAGAATTAACAGCATTTGAATAGCTTAAATCTGATTTTGATATGTTTTCTAAATTACCCCTTCTCTTAATACAATGCCATTAAAACTCATTTGCCAACTCATCACACTTGCCACGTGGCGCTCTATTTTTCAAGATATATGTGAGAAGCTCTAGAATTTCAAGGATTTGTAGGAAGCTCTCTCCTTTGAGGGATTTGTGAGGAGAGCTTTCAATCCTCTAAATTCATCAACTTTAGTAGAGAAGTATAGATAGATGTAATTCAAAGTTGCCCAAGACTAAACATGAACATGAACCTTGAAAAATACTTGTCTAAATGAAAGTACTATCCTAGATGGAGAATACTTGTCTAATCTAAACATGAACCTTTAAATAACTAGAAAGATCCAAGGATCAATGAAGAACCCCAATTAATAAAAGTAACAGAACACTGACTTAATAAGACACTAGAAGACATTATTTTACAATGTAGTTCATCGAATGAGAGTAGCGGCAGCGAATACGATTTATTACATAAATGATTAAGTGTGCTGCATGGCTTACATAGGTTTTGAATCTATTCTTGTAGCAACGAGGAAACCCGCCCAACCTAGGAACTACTTCAATTTTGTAATAACCTCTTGGTGTAGCTCACCTCGAGTTGGATCTTTAGTTCGAAAACTTCAATGCGTAAATGAAAGTACATTTTCTACATATAGCATACAGGCTATATATCCAATGGATGGGGTCTGAGACGAAAGTAGTGGTAGGTTGAAGGTGGGGGCATAGATGCTGCTGCAAGGCCATGGAAATATGGGCCTGCAATGATATTAACGTAATGAACTTGTTTGGTTTGGTGGTATCTATATTCTTAAGCTATTTCTACAAAGTTTTGGGTTTCTTAAGTAAAGGTAACCAATTGAAAACTTATAGTAAAATATATAAATGTTTACTTAGTATCACTTATATGGTTTGGTGCTTTTATTTTTTTCTCCTTTCGTAATTAATTTTCTTATTTTTGTTTATTTGGTGGATGTGCTTATGATGAGTCATTGAGGAATCACGTCTTACTAAATAAGAAGTGCTTTTTATTTTTTTTCTTATTTCTATGTTAGCATATGTTATCATAAGTGCTTTTTCCTATGTCAGTATATAAATGAAGGATGATATAATCCATTTGCAGTCAAAATATGAATAAATGATAGTGCAATGGAATCAAGGATTATGCAAGCTAGAAAGTAAATGCATGAAGGTTTTCAGTGCACTGGAGATTATTTCCTGTTTGTTAATGCTACGTTGATAATGTATTGATTGGAGGAGCAATCATAAGAATATTTAACATGTTATGCATGTGTGATTATGCTGTACTCTATTTTTTGCTCAAAAGATAAGTGGTGAACATTTGAACCTTAAAATCTTTGTTATGACACATGGTCGCCATTCTCTTACCTGCAAAAAAATAAACTACTACCGAATAATTCACACATAACATACTCAGCATCATAGCAAACCTCTCAGCATTGCTGTCCTGATATAAAAAATTATCTACATAACATCAACGAACTACAGACGGGGGGGGGACACCTCGAGTCTAATGTATTGAAAACATTTGCCATTTACTTTTTAACTTGCATAATCTCTTTCCATTCTACAAGCACTGATTCATATTCTACATACAAAATGATTTTATGATTTTCAATTTTTATACCAAGAAGAAAAACTGCCTCTTATTTAATTAATCATGGCTCTCCATTTCTTGATTGAAGTAACCCCCCGAAACCGTTTCATTTGAGACATTTTATGTTCTCGAACAATCGTGCTTCCGAATTTTGAGACCCGAATGCATTGCGACAGAAAATTGAACCCCATTTGCTAGCAGGGGTTACCGAGAGCTCTGAAATTTGTGGTCAAAGCTTTTTCAAGAAGGGAGTATCACACATAGAGCTCCCTCTCCAGTAAAGTATTTTAGGGACACAGTTAGAACCCTAATTGTGATTTCTATTTTTAGTGCAACTTCAATTCTAAACTTCCACAAAAGTTTTAAATCAAAAAAGCCGGAGAGATAGAATATCTCAAGAGAGTTCTCAAATGTAAAATATTTGGATAGAATAAAGCTCCCTGACTATATTCAACATTGCCTTGAACTCGAATTAACTTGTCATTTTCCCTTGTTATGCAGGTTGGTCAGTTTGTGAGTTGCTTGATTGCGGCCAGAAATGATTTACAGCACAAGTACGTATCACAATATGCTAATTTGATGAACCTTTCTTTACATTTTTTTTCAAGATCATATAACAAAAGTTGTTTTCCTTTCCCTTCTACAGGTCTGAGATCATTCAACGTAAGTTCACAATAACAAAGGCTCTACTATTCAAGGCGAACAGATCTTCATATGATCGTCTTAGCCAACAGGTTTGTTTATTGTTTTTTCATTCTGCTATAAACATCTCTGGTGGTATTGTATAATCTTAAAAAAAAAAACTTCTACAACTGTGTGCCGTAATTTCCAACAATCACAACTGTTATTTCTTTCTTGGAACAAATTTGATATCTATCCTAGGCTTCTAGCTTCTAGCTGATACTTAGGAATTCTAAAACCCCGATATGTATCAGGATATGTTGCGATATACTGACAATTTCGAGCAGTCCAGTCGGTGCTTTTTTTGATTTTCCCCTACTTTTCCATTTTTTCTGATAAACTCACTGTTGTTGGGTTTTCTCTTTTATCTATGGTTTCCCTTATGTATTGATGTTTGCAGATATACAAGTTGGAGGCAGAGCAAAAGAGATTAGAGGATGATGCTATTGTTTATAATCGGCTCCAACAACAGCTTAAGCTGTCACCAGCTTACAAAAAGGTATTTAAGAGGTTATTCATGTAATCTAGAATTTTCTAGAATACATTTTTTTTTTCTTTAACATCTTTTTTTCTTCTTTCTCTTTCTTATATTGAAGATGCTTGAAATTGGTGCTCGCATGGAGTCAGAAGGCAGTTCGGGCCAGCCAGTAGAAAACACGGAGCCTGAAATTCCTGATATCTCATTTGAGGAGTTATTAGCGCAAGAGAAAAAGGACTCATTTTGGTTGGTTCTCAACCCTAAGCCCTTAAACCCCAAACTTTTGTAGCATTTTACTTATCATATTTATTTTATTTTTACAGGCTGAGGAATGGAAAGCTGAGATCTTGCACAGGCTAAAACTGCTACGATAGCTTCACTAACCAACTCTTGCTAAGCATCTACATCTTCTCGTTGGTCTTCACAGGAAGTACGTACATTTGAGATTGACAGATTTGCATGTGTCCAGGAAATTTTTGGTCGGCATTTTTCTCTAATTACCTATGAAAATGCCCCTCTTTTTCATAGAAAACTTAACTTTATAGTAACAGAGACTTGGCTTGACAAGTCCTACTCCCACATGATGTAAACCGCTATATTTTTTTTTTTTGACTCACTAACATTATAAATGCTCAATATCTAAGTATGTTTTTATTAACTAGATTTCGCTATATTCCTAGTTCATAACTTGATATATGGAGACTAGAAAAGATGAAAGAGTAGCGCAGTTGCACGTTCAAAGTGAAGAACTCCAATATTTTGTGTCGGTTAGACTGTGACTTACTTCACAAATCATGTAAATAATTTGACGAGTTTCAGATCTCAAACTACATTGTCAGCTTTCACTATCTTAGGTTTTGAATACAAACCTTGTATTATTGCACCCTTTGTAATTGTACAGCCTCCTTTCAATGCACTAGTATGGTCTTCACCTGTTATGTTGCAGATTGTAGAAGTTGCGAAAAATGCACAAAACAGTTTTTAATGCTCTGATTTGATTTGTTAGAGCATCACCGGTGGGAAATACAGAGAGCCAAAATGTCAAGACTGATGCGAGATGTGAGCTCAATGAAAACGTAAAAATTTATTCTGTCAACACAAACGTAGAAATTGGTGAGCTTTGGCACTTTTTTTTTTTCCACTAATGGAGAAAAGTTCAACTCAAATGTCTTGCTTTATCCATCATCTGTCCACACATCTGCGACTCTATCCCACTTTATTCCACAATTTCTTCTTCTTTCTTCCAATCTTCCTAAGCAAGTTTCATGCTTTCAAACGTCCTATCACCGGTAAATCGCCTATTCGGCGATCTCGATCTGGATCGGAACCCTAATTCTCAATGGTGGGAGAGTAGTACACCCCAAAGCCTTACAAATACACCATCTTTGTGTTGTACCCATCACTCAAACCATCTACTCAACTATATGTACCTCGAAACAGTGGACCCCACTCTAATAACATGCAAATCACAGAACATTTTAAAATTAAACCCAGAAAATGACATGTAAATCTAGAGGGCATTATCGTCATTAAATCACAAAACGAAAGAAAGAAACAAAAAACGCGCATGAAGAATCAAAAGCTGCAAATATACACATTGCTGCAACAACGTCTGAAATATCTGTCTCTCTCTAATAATCTTTCACAATAAACTCCTCACAAAACTACCATAATCACAAACTCCTCCTCCTTTTCCAACTACTACAAAGTCTACACAATCCAACTACAGTTCTCTCTACATTTTGTTTTAATCACAAACTACTCCTCCTCCTTCAACTTTTCTCTTTTTCATCCTTTTTCTTTCTTGGTATTTATAAACAAGTCCACTTAAACCTTCAAAGTTGAAACAAACAAAAACCCTAAAATCAGCAATCACCACCAACACCAACAACATCATCATCATCTTCAAACTCTAATGGAGAAGGAGGAGGAAGGTTAAGAACTCTCTCTAACCACTCATCATCACTCTCTCCACAAATCTCATCATCTCCACCGTTCATTCCTTCAAATCCTTGACTCTCACCTGTTCCCTCCTCCTTCATTGACAACGACGAAGACTTGTAGTACTGAGTCACACTCGTCACCGGAAAACCACTAGTGGACTCAGTTGTTGAGATCTCGTAAGAAATGCTGATTCCGCCTAAATCGAGTGACGCCATTATGCTTGAATAGTTGTCACACGGTAACGGACCGCAACTCTCCGGGACAAAATACGGCGATGTTGTGTACGGACATGACGGTGGTGGTGCCGGAGATGGTGAAGATAGTTCGTTCTGTAAGAGCTTCATGATCTCTGCGACTGAGTCTTCTTCGATCGGAAACAATGACGAGAAGTCGTCGTCGTCGTCGGAGTAGAGTACCGGCATACGTAAGCGCTTCTGAGAGGTGGCGTCAGATTCCGGTGACCTCTTACGTGTCTCTTCCGGTGACATTGTTTAGAGAGATAGTTTTAGAGAGAGAAAGCTGAGACGAAGGACTATATATAGTGGAAGTGCCACGTAGGATTGATTCGTACATGTGACACGTGGCGAATTGTTGTTGTTGTTGTTGTTGTCGCAGTAAAAATACAGAGTTTGTAGTAATAGCGACGAAACGTTAAAAGGTCTTTGTCCCCACGGCTATTTTGGGAAATAAAATTAAAAAATACAGATCTCGAGACTCGTATCAACAACCATTATTGATTTACTATTTTACCCTCATGCAATACGGACTATTGGATCAATAAATATACGTTTCTTGTTTGACAAGATATTTGTTTCCCCACGCAGCTCAATCAATGACCGCCTGACACGTGGAAAAATATTCATTTCTTTTAATGGGCCAAACCAATAGACATATTGTTGGGCCTTGAGTGTGATCCATAGTACATATAACGGGTCTAATAGTCAAAGATGAGTTGACTGTCAAGTAAGTGACGGTGTATTGTTGATGACAGCGTGGCAGAAGAAGACAAAATAGATTTGGTACGGAAACAACAACAACAAAAAACAACAAAAACGAGGAGATCTGTTACCTCGGGAGGAGACAATCACGACGGGCATTTCGTGCTCGCTGAAGGTTTGTTGGACGTGGCTGTGTGGGTCCCACTCTATCACGTGACAAATGTGGTAGATGGTGGTGGTGGTGGTCATGGTCAGTTGGTGAGTACTGTAGAGTACTGTTTTGTATTAAATTGTCGTAGATTTACGTCGTAATCTTCCCTTTTTCTTTGCGTTATTGTACAACGTCGTATTTTCTTTACCATCATTTCAATGAAAATCGTTCTCTAGACTGCAGGATAGTAATCGCTTTTATGCGCTAACACAAGGATTAAACAAAGATTGGGAGATCATCTAAATGTTCTTGGTGCACAATGTAGGTGCAAAAAACAACATAACTGGGAATTTACGACAAAAAATTACAGGTAAACCCCTAGAAGAACTTTTATCTTCAGTGAAGAAGTTACGCTAGACAAATAGATAAAAATTCAGCTTAAAAACACATTGACACATTGATCGTCAATGTGTTGTGTATCTGTTAGACCCCGCTACGCCTGCAATCCTAGTTCTCAGTACAAACAACAACTGGATTGAGCATCTGTAGCTGTTTCACCAAACTCCGCTAGACAAATTATTTTTTAGTCCTACAGCAAGCATTCGCTCTATGAAGTCCCCGTTATTAGATTAAGCGCTAGAAGTTCATCTCTGCAGACTAATCCATCCATTTGTAGAACCCACATCCACGCCTAGGCTTAGTAAACAGTAGACAAAAAGATGATTCCCATGAGTCTATATCTATTAACACACATCGGCGCTTGTGTCCGTTGTTACATCAATAAACAGGAGCAAGAACTGTACGTACCTTTCTCTTCAGCATAAACTTTGGACAATCGATAGTAACGAAATCCAGCAAAAGGGTCTGATCGACACCACTTGATCTCGCATGCACTTTGTCCACAAGGGTACATCAACAACTCGTCCGCCCATACAAAATAGTCACAAGTAATGGAAGTACAACTGTAGAAGCGGCGACCTAAATTTTATTTGTACTTCGATTTCAAAACAGCCCAGGTACCTCGTCTACATGGGCATTGTATGTAGCGCCCCGTGTTTTTTTTTTTTTTTTTTTTTGTTATACATATTATTAGTGTAGCCGTAGTAGTGTAATAAGTTGCACCTGTAACATATTATCCTAGCTTTTGTTTTCTTCTCTAACTTCTCCCCCTTCAACCTTTCTTCTCTCTTTTTAATTTTAAAATCTAGAGAGAGTTCTTGCAAATCCTTCATAAAAAGTGTAACTGGAGATTCTTAAGCGGGTGAATCGAGAGTGGGATTTTATTGTTCTAGTGAGAGGAGAAATCTTTGTATTGCTCTTCATTAGCATTCAATCTTCAGGCAAGTACAATTATGATCTGCCATTAATCATGAACTGTTACAAATTTTCAGATTGTAAGCTTGGAATAACAATGATAATGATGCTCTGTTAGTGCTACTATATATGCTATGTTTAGTTAGAATCATACTTAACCATAAATAGTAGGTTTGTTTTAGTAGGAGCATATTAGTAAACCCAAATTTTATCATTTAGTTGCTTATGTTGTAGTTACATATCAATACTATAATAGTTTTTTTTTTTTATATCACAGTAAGGCAGACTTGTTTAAAATATTTCAGAATGTATATATATGTTTAGTAAAGGTAGATTTGTATACTATATCTATAGAATGCATATATGTTCAGTAAAAGGCAGACTTTGTGTAGGCACACACACATATATATATATATATATGATAACTTGAAACGTTATTAATTATGCCCATGTCCATATTAATAGTATTGGTAGTAGTAATTGGTGCCCTCATGTTCAGCCCTTAAACTATAGATGGATAGGTTGGACATTGATGTTAAATCAAGGGGGTACTAAGCATAAGCCTATATTATGTCATCGACAGAGTCCTCATTCCTATAATTGTGAGGGTAGAAAGGTCGTTGAGCATAAGATCGCCAATCATATGATACAGTCTCATTGCTTATATAGCGAGGACAGATAGGTCATTTTGATTGAGTGTCGATCTCTTAAATCATTCATGCATAAGAGAACTTAGAGTCATGTACACAGTAGGGCTATGTTGTCAGGGTCCTTGGGTTTGAGTCCCTAAACAAAAGATTTGGTAACTGTTTATCAGTGTTCAAGGGTTGCAAGTCCCTAAATTATTTTCCTGTTACATCTCGACTGCATGCTACGCGAACATCCCGTGGGCTTAGATCCTTGAAAGTGAAAATAAATCAGGCTTTAGACCTGTAGGTTGAAACTCTTTGACCACCTTAATCCAGTGATTTCCCCGCTAATTTCTGGCTCACTAAAAAGGAATCCGCCAATCCCTGACTCAACAATAAGGGATACGCTTCTGTTGAGGACAGAATGGTGCGAGAGTATGGTCCCACTGAATTAAAAGTGACCGTGTGTACATCGTCTGTTAGTTATCCCCCACACCTAATAATATTTTATAACTACTTTATAATACCGGTTGGCGCCGACGCTTAAAAACAACATTAATAATTGAACCTCATCTCCTTAGTAATCATTGCATCATTTATTCATATTTATAGAATATTATATCACATTAGTACTTCTGTATAATAGATCGGTCTGTCATGTTCAGTGACCAGTAATAATTGTGCTTGCTGACGCCATGTGCGCTATATTTTTTCACAGGAGGTCGATCACAGTAGGATTTTGCTTAGTGAGGCTTGGTTGATTATTTCGGGATTTTTTGAAGTTCTATTGGATCGCTGAGCTGTCGTATGGTATTTATGATATTTATTTCAGGTTTCATTGTCGTAATCTTTTTTCTCGTTAGTGAATTTTGTTGAAAATTTTATTCATTTAATTTATAATTAAGTTATTTCCGCTGCGTTTCTTTGGTAAGTAGATGTAGTTAATTTCTTTAGAAATATATTACATCTGTGGGGTTTCATCCGTGGGATACCCGACTTGTTACGCTTTAGCATTTGCTTTATGATTTTTATCAGAAAGTAAATTTTGGGCTCAGGCGCATAGCGACGACGAAAATATATATCATATATAATTTTTCCTATCTAACATCAAATAAATATTGATGACAATGCCACTACAACATGTAATAAAGATTTAACCACTCGACATGCCAAACTGGCATATTTTGCTCTGCAACATGAATCCTTCCATAAAAATAAAGGACTGATATCTATCT
Source organism: Kingdonia uniflora (assembly GCA_014058105.1). Taxonomy (NCBI): domain Eukaryota; kingdom Viridiplantae; phylum Streptophyta; class Magnoliopsida; order Ranunculales; family Circaeasteraceae; genus Kingdonia; species Kingdonia uniflora. Next base: position 220,047 of record JACGCM010001826.1, on the reverse strand, counting down.
TTATCACAACTAATTGAATTGGTAATTGTAAGAGAAACAAGATACCATCTCCATCTTACCGAACATACGCTAAATGTAATAAGGCAAAGCAAGTATTTTTTAACAATGTACTGTAATAAGGCAAAGCCAGATACAGCAACAATTGATCAATCGACAAGAATCCTGAAGGCAAATTTACCATAGTAGTTTAAAGAGAAGAATTCTGACCACTAAGATCCACATAAAATTAACCATACATCACTAAATAAGTTTACAAACTAACAAACTATCCGGACAAATTCTAGGTTTGCTCAAGAAAATTACAAGTTATGAGACACTTCACAATGTTCACATTTTCCCTCAAAAAAAGAGACAACAGCAGTGATGGGGGTTCAAGACTTGGAAGAGCATGTGCAATTTGAACTTCTAGAGCTCTAAAAGAACCTCTTCCTTTGGCCGGTAAATCAAATCGTTCATACGCTAGATCTGCCCAATCCAAGACAAACAGGTTCAACAATTAGAAGAGAGAAAAAAAACATGGCCCTAGAGACACCAGACCGCATATCAAACAGTTAGAAAAATATGGAGGAAAAGTTGTGGGTAACAATTACACTAAAACAGCAATATGCAAGGACCAAACACTCGGAATAATCCTATAGTTTAGATGGGCTTTATGATTTGATACAAAAGAAATTTAGCATGAAATTTTTCGACTTAAATCTCTCTATAAGCCTAACTGTTGACATAAATCCTTCCATACATCAGGTATGAGAAACATCACCCATACATAGCACTTATTTTTATTATTTTATTTAAATTTAATTATATAAAAGCTCGTATATAACTTAAAAGTGTTAATTAACATTTCAACCAAAAGAGAGGGAATGTAGAGAGTGGGAGTGGAAGAGAGGAAATTCAGGAGAGGGAGAGTGACATCAAATGAATTTCACATAAACCAGTAGATTTGCTTTCTTATGTGAAACATTAAAAACATGAGTTACATGACAGTACGGACAACATTAACGCGATTAGGTAAAGAAGAATGATCTTCCTATATATGTGATTATAGACAAAACTTGGGATGCTCTAAATTATGCATTCAAATAGACAACCAAAAATAGGCACTACCTGATTATCAAAAAAGAACAAAAATCCAAAGCAGAGGACTGAAAGAATGCATTCTTATGATAAGCGCAAGAAGACAACCAGATAAAACTACTAGTGCATGCATAATCATTTTGTGATGTACTACGTAGTGATTACACTAGTCACCTTGATGGACAGAACCGGACGTCTTCAACGGTATCATCGTGACCATGGCAGATACCACGTGGTCCAAAAGTGATGCTATCTTCAGATTTTTCAATTTTAGAAGTTTGTTTCGCAGAGGCTGGAGATTTTGACCCTGAGTATGTTGTTGAAGCAGTGATATAATCCTCAATACTTCACAACACGACAGACTTGTATTTCCCTGTAACGATCATATGAGCAAGGAATGTCTAAATATCAGATCCTACGGCACATAATCATCTTAGATGAATCGCGCTGAAAGACTGAAAAGCAAGAATTTGGATCTCTAAGTTATGGAGTTATATAACCAAATGAATGTTAAAGGTCCAAACCCCCAAACCCTACAAAAAATTGTTTGTTTTGAATGATGAAATACTTAAATACAATTCTATCCTAAAATATCTGTCCATAATATCTTAATCTCCTTCCATAATATACCCTAGATACCATCCTTTAGTCGTAGTAACCTATAAAGTATTAAAGTTTAACCTAACTTCAGCATATCCCATTTTCGGAAAAAAACACTATATCAAACCGTCTCCTGTACAAGATGCAACTCCTACATCATTCCCCACACTTAGTTCCATTATCATAAAACTTCCTCCTTTAATTACTCATATCTCCACATTCTCTCGTCTATTTTTCCCTTTTGGCCAATCTAATTTTCATGTATATATTTTTCATGCATCCTCACATCTATCATTATCAAGAACGAAGCAAGGGAGGTCGGCAAAATTTTGCCAGTGGCATTTAATTGAACACCAAGAAAGTGCCATTTCTTGGTGTTTGATTCACATAGGAAATTGATCGAGAAGGAATGATTTTCCCTGGTTTGGTCCTAAAGGTAGAAACTGGCTTCGCAGGGAGGAGTTTAAAAGGTCTCGGGGCTGAAAAGACATGGCAGAAGCAATTTCATTGGCATATATAATTAACCTTACATCATAACCCCGTTGAAAATCAAACAGATAAAGTTAATTCATACCTAAGTCCAGCATGTTGAAAGAATAAGCGTGGAGGAGAATTTGGTATCCTTGATTCGACACACTCTTTCTTTATACCAACCTGTAACACAAAGAAACTACAATCATACTGCTGTTTTGTAATAGTATCAGATAGAGAGAGGTTAAATTATGCTTCATTGTTGCACTGATTCCATATTACAGTCACATTTGAGAACATAAAAAAGTTTTTGACTGGAACAATTCGATACATTCGGCTACATTCAAAGTAATTACAGATATAGTGCTTCGGGAATAGAGCTATAGAAGATACAAATGAAAAAAAGAACACAAAGGGTATCTCCCTGCAAATATATTCTTTTCGATGATGCTGAAAAATGAGATGTTCCTAATATCATAAATAAATGGATGCTATTGGACATAATAGAATCAACGGGTTCATGATCCTAAACATTCAAAAGACCATCCGCCGCAGAGCTGCCAAAGACAGATGCCTTGTTTACCAAAGGGATGCGCGAGGATGTGCGATTGGAACTTCTCGAGCCCCGGAAGAACTTCTTACTCTGGCCAATAAATCAAATCATCTGCCCAACCCAAGACAAACAGGTTTAACAGTCGAATCCATCCCTCCTGAAAATATTCATTTGATAAAACATAGTTAGTAAATGCAGACGAAGAGGTAGCATGAACATAGGGATGTTCTAGTATGAAAAGAACCCATTTAAGTTTTACCTGATAAGTTTTGGTTCAGTCTATGAAACGGGACAAATTGGAAACTCAATGTCACTGATATCGTTACTGCAAGAAGTAGTACGAATGGTAAATATATTGCTCTAATTAAAACATGAAAATTAAAAATTCAAATTGACTTCAATCTTTTACCTCACAATGCTGTAAATCGTCTGAAATTGATAATTCTTCCCATTCTCATCCATAAATGTAAATGTTTGGGATGTGAGATATGATGCTCCAGTCCTCTCCTACGTCCTTCTCGCAGCGTGGTCCCAAGATAGAACATCCAGTGATAACCAATTCCCGAAGTGAGGTAAGATGCTGCAATTCCTCGGAAATACACGTTAAGGAATTGCAGTTCTCTACTACCAAAGTTTGGAGTGCCTTGAGTTGTGATAAGCCTTGTGGAAGTGTTGAATGCGGTGAATTCTGAATGTACATAAATTTGAGGCTGGTATTATCTTTGTAGGGTAATGATCTTGAAAGGGAACCTGCATCCCCCTCTAAAGTCAGCTCCTCAAGTAGTGGAGGAAGGCATGAGATTGTTAATTCTGGACAATTCATAATGAACAGTTTCCTTAGTGATTGAGATAAGATTTGGTGCGGTACTGACTTTAGTATAGGGCAATTTACAATTTTCAGATATCGAAGAAGAGGCATAACGGCAATATCTTCACTTGAGGTCTCCATCACCCACTCCTCCCAATGCTTCATGTCTTTTATAGTAAATTTCTTCAAGTTTGGGTAAGCTACTGTTGTTGATGACGCCTCCAAACCATTAAAGAGTCCCTTGGGTAACATTGAATCTAATCCTTCTAGATATAGAATTTGAAGTGATTCCAGCTTTACCCAAAACGGTAATACCTCCAACTCTCTGCACTCACTGATTTGTAATCGACGCAGCATAATAGATGAGGATTGAAACTCCATCCAATTAGGGAACTTGGAACCACCGTAGTTCCGAATTCCCAACTTCTCCAAGTTTGGATGTGGTTCAAGTGACTCCATTATACTAGCATCATCATCTCTCTTCCCCTCATAATCTTTTTCGACGAACCACAATTCTAAAGAACGGAGTTTTTTACTTTTCAAGTTTGCGTCCCTTCTAGACTCTTTTGACCCTCCTCTGATATTTGTTATATGCAGGGAACCACGGAGGTTGCTGAGATTGCTTAGTTCCCGAAGCTGACATCCTTCTTCACTCATAACGAATCTAGTCAATGTTTGAAGATCTCTTACCCCCTGAAGTCCTTTTGGTATACATTCGAGGGCATCAGCGTAATTAAGTTCAAGATGCCTCAAGTTAACTAATTTTCTTAGCCCTTCAGGAAGTTTACGAAGTTTCTTACAGGAATTAAGTCTCAGCGTTTCCAAGTATCTAAGATTACAAACAGTTTCAGGTAATTCTACCAAGTTTGTCATAGATAAATCGAGATACCTTAGATGGATCAAATTCCCAACCTCATTTGGTAGTGTTTCATTTGCAATACCTGACAGATCCAAGGTCCTAAGACATGTCAAATGGGGCAACAACCTTAGATCTAGATTGGGTCTTGGATTCGGGTATACCCATACCAGGAAAGTTCTCAAATTCTTTGCATTCAAAATAGGGGGAGGAATGAAAGAGTCATTAGATTCCCTGATCTCAAGTGTTACGTGGCGGGATTTGGAATAGTCGAATTTGGTGTCCACGCTCTCCACAATCGAGCACTCATTGTTTACAACAAACTTTGCAAAATCATGCATAAGATCATGCATCTTACAAGATACATCGCCATCCTCATCTATTTCCAGGTCTTGAAAGAATGAGCGCGACGCCAAATCATCAAAATACTCTCCGCCAATTATCTCCATGTCCCTTGTTGGGGAGGATAAGATAAAACCTTGTGCCATCCACAGCTTTATAAGTTCATCCTTGTTATATCTATAATCTTTTTCAAAGACGACACAATATGTAAAACAAGGCTTCAGGTGGGAAGGTAAAGCGTTGTAGCTTAGCAACAAAGGTCGTAAAACGTCTTTGCTGACTTTGGGCAATTCCCATAAGTCGCTTGCCAAGACATCTTGCCAATCTTTCATCGTTTTTTTATAGGGCATGACACTTCCTAAGGTCTTTGCAGAAAGAGGCACACCTTTGCACTTGTTTGAGATTTGTTTACCTATACACTCCAATCTATGGCAGTCTTCTTCTGCCCTCCTGTAAAAAGCAAGACGTCTAAACAACAACCAACAATCATGATCATCTAGTATTGCCAGATCATGTTGGTAGGTCGAACCTACTGTCACTGCAACAACCTCGTTGCGTGTCGTAACTATGACTCGACTTCCTTTCACACCAAGATCAAGGGCACATTTTATTTGGTCCCAAATCTCTTTATCCTCAGTCCAAACATCATCCAGGACAAGAAGAAATTTCTTACCTTGGATAGATTTGCACAACTGTTGATGAAGAGCTTCCCAAGAAGTAACAGTTGGGACACTGTCACCAAGAGCTTCAATTATTTTTTCGGCAAGCTTTTTCACGTCAAATGGATCGGAGACACACACCCATATTTTCTTCTCAAAGTGGTTCGACACTTCATTGTCATTAAAGATAAGTTGTGCGAGAGCTGTCTTCCCAAGGCCCCCCATTCCTACGATAGAAATGACGGGGACACCCATTTGTTCTTGACTACTCTCACTCAATAACTTGCTAACTATAGTCTTTTTATCCAGACCCCGACCGTATATATATGATTTATTGATCATAGAGATAGTATCCGGTCTTACAATGGGATCCTCGATTATTGTGGCTGAATTAAAACCATATTTATCTTTCTCAATATCGATCACGTCTAGCCTTTCTCTTAACTCTTTCATCTTACGACCAATGTCATGGTGCAAACTAAGTTTATTGAAACAAGAGCAATGAGATAAAAAGTAAGACGATACCTTTTTCTTGCTACTACTGGAGCCAGCATTGTCATCATCCCCATTGATTTGAGATTTGAGAATTCTCGTGTGCCATTCCTCTAGCAAGTCCTGAATCTCGTACGCTACATCTTTGAGCTCTCCTAACCAAACCTTCGCAGACTTGTTCTTCACTTGCTGGTTCTCTGCGTCATATAAAACAGCATGGATCTTCTCAAACGTTGCAGCAAGCTTTTTAATCTCTCCAGGGGCACCAGCCACAAGCCCCACCTTCTCTTTGAGATGTTCAAGGAGAAAGGAAGCCAATTCTTTCACCACAACGGAAACAAGTGCATCAGCCATAATTGATTGATTGTAGAAGTAGTAAGAGATAAGAATAAGGATTCAAGAAGAGATATTGCTGGTTGATTGAGATCTAGACTCTGCTCTTATTGACATACTGAGTAAACGCTTAATTGAGTAAAATAATATGGACTGAGCTGTTAACACCATGAATTAATCCGTAAATAATATGCAACGGGAAGTCGTCTCTTCCTATTAGATTCGAGTTTAAACTCTCCACATGCTAAGTTATTATAGAAATAATAATCAAAACTGACAAATATTAATCTTTCTTTCTTTTGTTGATGAGAAGGACATGTGATCAAACTTATTTGATTCTTTCTTTGGTTAAACTTCACATTCTATAATTTTACAGTTAGTGCAGGTGCAACACCAAAGAGCTATCTTTCCAATGTAGACCATCATCGTCCACGAAGTATCCTAACCATTTTTTTTTTCCTTCGAATGGTTGTTTGGATCCATGAATATGATACAATGCAAATTCTTCAATTACTCGAAACTAGTCAAATTATAAGTCAGTCAGCTAAGCTAATTAGGCACATCCGCAAATGGTTGGTGACTTCCTTTAGCTTTCGTTGAAAGAGTCACTTCGGTGGTTGTCCGGAAAGGTATACGAGGAATACCAAAGCTGAGCTATTATGGAATAAATTTGCTACAACATGCTAATAATTTGTTCTTAATATGAGAAGGACATCTAACCCAAAATGTTTGATTGTTTCTAACTGTGACCTAAATTAAGTAGAATACAAATCTTTTCTTTGGGTAGAATTGATCTGTTCACATCTTAGTCCAAGGCACACCCATTATATTTTAGCTCATTATACACATCCATTCTAAACCTTCAATATCGTCCCGGAGTTTATTCTAAACCTTGATTAAGGGTGATGTTGGAATATTTATCCCAATGTATGTTAGCAAAGCATAAGTCCGTCAAATGGGGTTGTTTAAAACTTAAAAACTAAAGACAACAATTTGTTTGGGCGATGAAAGTTCAATGAAGGCGGCTACATATATTAGATACCCTTTGAATACAACTATCGGCGATATAACTATTTTCAGACTTATAAAGAAGAGTGAAAATAACTTACCCACACAATTTAAATGACTAAAGACATGTACAAGTCTTAAATTCTCAGGTCAGATAAGATGAGACGCCATATTGTTGACACACACTTAATGATGTAGAAATCAACTAATCTGATCATACATATATCGTCTATAAATAGTATGCAACTCTTTATTTTGTTATCTACTTGGTAATTGCCTTCCATATTTGATTGAACTTTACACCAAAGTAGGGAAAACTGGCAAAATATAATTCAGGCCGCTAATTAGCCTGCAAATGGATGTTGCCTTCTTCTTGTATTCATCCGGAGAGTCACTTGGGTTGTCCGCAGAGGCAGATAGGTTTTAACATCAAATGGTTATAGTTTACGGAGGAAAAACAATTTGATCTCTCTAAAGAGATCATATTGTGCTCTCTTCAAATCAAATATAGACATTTGGCAGGAGAGGAGATATAAAGGAAACAAGTTAACTCCCGACTTAATATTGTTTGGGTTTTAATTATTTAATATTTTCTCTCTCTACGATTAATTACCAACATCTAGCATACAAATTAGCCATTTTCTGTTTTAGCGATTCATGTTCGTTTCAATAAAGTTTGGTCGAATGTACAGCGAGATTTTAGACAAATTTCACCATCTATCAAAACTCACAAATTCCTGGAAACCTCCATTCGATCGTTTGAAAAGAAGCGAAAATTACTCTTTTGGACATACTAACTAATGGCAGGGGTGTAGGCACGACACGCCAGCAATCCATTTACTCTTTTAAACTCCTTAGAGGTTTGGTTTGGGAGAGAGCCAAAGGTATTGAGAGAGAAAAGGACAAGACAAAAAAACGTTTCCATGAAAAAACCGAAGTGTAGTACAAAAACATTACACTACACACAAATGTTGACAACTTTAATTTTTCCAAAATTGCTAGAACTTTATTGCACCAAGCCTCAAACTCTAAGGAGGCTATACCATTACTATCTCTCTTTTTTGCTATATATTCTGCAGGCATCTGGATGCTGGAAATGATAAGTAGAGCACGGGTGAGTGATAATATTTAATGTCTGTTAATTTTGGAACCCTGACATGAAGGAGCGCTAGCTATATGACCACCGGTCTTGACCAGATGAGTGACTGCCCATGTCACACCCCCAAAATTGGCTTCTTAATAAACTTTTAAGAACGCAAATTCTGAGGTGTAATGTCGGGCTTCCTGAATATAGACCCCCAAAAGACGTACTACAATTTAAAACAAATCGTAAATACATCTACAACACTATGAAACAACTCAGCGGAAAAATAATCTAAAAAGAGATATAATAAGAAATAATACCACAAGGATGACAAGAACTCCAAAACATGCAAGTCCAGCTTGTTCCAACTACTAGCATCGCTACTGCAACGATTCACCTGAAAAAGTATATGCACAAGGCGTCAGCAAGCAACGCCCAGCAAATACAAATATCCAAGGTCATAAGACATGACAGACCAAGATAATCACAGTTAAGAGACATGAAGAACCCGACGGAAGTAGAGGAGAATTTTAACCAAGCTACGAGTTCTAAGGAGACGGTCTAAGTAAAACTAAAAATCCCAATATGATAACAATGATAGCCTAACCTTAGATATAATTACTACGACCTAAGAGGTACGGTAGATGTGGAAAGAGAATTAGGAAGTCAAGTACACAGGGTCACTTTTAATTCAGTAGGACCACACTCTCACACCCTTATGTAATTAACAGAAATGAATCCCTTATTGTCGAGCCAGGGATTGGCGGATTCCTTTTTATTGAGCCAGAAATTAGCGGGTAACACACCTGATCAGGGTGTTCAAGGAGTTTCAACCTACAACCTACAGGTCTAAAGCCTGATTTATTTTTAACTTTTAGGGATCTAAGCCCACGGGATGCTCGCGAAGCATGCAACCGACATGTAATTGGGGAAGAATTTTAGGGGCTTGCAACCCTGGAACACTGATAAACAGTTACCGAATATTTTGTTTAGGGAATCGAACCCAAGGACCGTAACAACATAACCCTACTGTGTACAACAACTCGAAGTCGCCCAACGGAATGGAAAAGATGAAGTTTGAATCCTAGAATAATCAAATGATCTGTCTGCCCCCGCCTAAACAACATTTGGGACTATATCAAAAGACCTACCGCTCTTACGACCAGATAATCTATCTACCCTTACTTTAATAACAAGTGGGGACTCTATCAAATGAAGTAAAGCTCCAACATCCAATGATCTATCTGGCAATATGTCTATATCGAAATGAAGTCTTAAACCTGAAAGGGAATCTAAGTCGCGTACTACTGAATCATAGAAAAAAAATTCAACTAGATCACTATCGCCAAAGTTATTCTAAAGAGTCATCTAAGTTGCTCTAGAATAAAAGACTCGCCCAAATGACGTAAAGGATTCACAGTCTCTCTTAGACAACCCAAACTTAGAATACTAATCTAACGAAGAATGATGCCACTACTACGCTACAATGTCCAACTTAGACTCGTTGATTCTTATACTAACATAATGCCTAGCAACGATTATAAGACTACTCTCGTATAACCGTTTACAATTAGTAAGAAAACTAACGGTGTCCAACCACTAAACCAACCAGATGAAATAATCCACAAACAGCTCTACCCACAGAGACTATATACCATCAATATCCTCAAGAAACTAACATGAAACTTAATAGTCCAACCTTAATAAGACGTTCAACAACAACCATTATACTATACTTACCCACCATTACCTGCCATGATTTATTAATGATAATCTACCTATATATTCTTAAAACTCAACTCTAGGCATAACTAAACATCTCTTCTGACCATAAGTTCTGCATTCCAGACGTATCTACAACTCTTAAATCTATTAATCACAACTCCAACTATATAAGCAGCCCAATTATCGGTTCAAAATTTGATAAGAAACTATTAAGGTCTTCATGTCAAGTCCAAATAAAATCTCCCGTTCATACCAATATAAGATTTGATTTCAAAGATGATAAAACTCCAAGTGTGGTTTCTCCTTCTTGTTCCCTTTACTTAAAAGCTCCCAAACTACCAGTTAAAGTTTACTACTTCTAGATATAAGGTTTAAAGGAGCTACAAAAGATATTAGCCTCCCTCTTAAGGAGACTCTGCGACACACAAAGCACAACCTATTTCCCAAAGTACCACCTTTGATTTGGGGGTGAGAGATCATCTATCTACAGCCCACACAAAAGACTAATTAAGTAATCTATGTTGAATTATCCTAAAAAGAATAACGCTTAATAACAGAGATGAATACCATGACTTAATAGGAACTGATCATGCCTATGCTGAAATGATGTTAGCTAAGGATCATATCTAAGAAATCATATTACTATCAAAAGACTCAACTAAGGAAGCAGGTCAAAGAAAAATTTCCCAAGCAATTGTACTTAAGAGTTAATTTACGAGAACCTATCACCAATAACAAATAGGTAAACCTAGACTCTGTAAGGTCCAAGTTCAGATAAAGATGGGAATCGTTAGTAACTTGAATAAGATAAGATACATGAATATGGTTTAAATAAACCAAAACTATAATCTCAACAGATGTGAATTCATACTCTAATCATAGCATAAGAGAATGGATAAGAGTATTTGCCTTATTTGACGAATCGGGAAACGAGTAGTGGAGGATAGAGGTATGCTCCTAAATTCCAACACTTCCTTTCTCTGACTAAGCTTCTGAAACCCCTTGATTTGGTTATAAGATGATGCTACAAGGCTTTGAAATTCTCTAATTTACTGTTTCTCTAAGCTCTCTCAAATCTGAATTTCTGGGATTGAAGTTGACATATGGGAATCATAAACATTGTTCTCTCCGTCGGCTAGCTAAGGAGTAGTCGAGTTTAAAGAGGGGTTGAGGGCTTTAGGGAGAAGAATAAGGGGAGATTTGTGGAGAATTTGGAGGAGAAAAAAATGGTGAAGTATGGTGGTGGGTTTGGATTCTTCAAGGTTCAAAAATTCAAGGACAAGATAGTGTACTACAAGCGCAAGTTAAGTAATTAGCCTCAGACACAATCAAACAAAAGAAGAAAAAAAAAAAAGCGCTACAGCCCATTTAAGTGCATCTTGAGTGGGTTTCTTGTTTGTGATTGCCATTGCCACTGCCTTTATCGTCACTGGAATCTGCCATCGTTCACCAATGTGAGAGAGAGAGGGATTAAACCATTAAGCCCAATTAATAAAGTGATGTTTTTCTCACTGATAAGAATTACCTTAATACTGCTTATCACCGGGTCTTGATCAGTATACTTGATACTTCGTGATTTATGCAAAATTAGTAGATCAAATCTACATTTGCCACGCCTCCTCCGAATGGCAAAATAAACCTAGAAAAACACACACACGCTAGTCTTCTAGTTTAGATGGGCTCAGGCATTTAACGACGATGAAAAAATATATCATATATAATTTTTCCTATCTAACATCAAATATTGATGACAATGTCACTACAGCATGTAATAAAGATTTAACCACTCAACATACGTAACTGGCATATTTTGCTGTGCAGCATGAATCCTTCTATAAAAATAAAGGACTGAGCACTACCGACATATGTATATATTTGTCAACTACACAGATCAATGAAGATGCTATCTCCATCTCAACTAATTAGATTGGTAATAATTGTAAAACAAAACAAGATACGCTAAATGTTGAACATCCATCTTACAAGTTAGAAGGGTACATGTATAATCATAAACCTTTATGATTCCTTAGGCAAAACAGGGCTGGGAGCAACCCCACTTTGTCAACCAACATGTGATTATAGACAAACATGAGTAGAATGAGTTACATGACAATACGGACAACATTAACGTGATTAGGTAGAGTAGAATGATCTTCCTATATATGTGATTATAGACAAAACTTGGGGTGCTCTAAATTATATATTTAAATAGACAACCAAAAATAGGCACTACCTGATTATCGAAAAAGAACAAAGATCCAAAGCAGAGGACTGAAAGAATACATTCTTATGATAAGCGCAAGAGGACAACCAGATAAAACTACTAGTGCATGCATAATCATTTTGTGATGTAATACGTAGTGGTTACAATACTCACCTTGATGGACAGAACCGGACGTCTTCAACGGTATCATTGTAACCATGGTAGATACCACGTGGTCCAACAGTGATGCTATCTTCAGATTTTTCAGTCTTAGAAGTTTGTTTCGGAGAGGCTGGAGATTTTGACCCTGAGTCTGTTGCTGAAGCAGTGATATGATCCTCAATACTCCACAACACGACAGACTTGTAATGGTCATATGAGCAAGGAATGTCTAAATATCAGATCCTACAGCACATAATCATCTTAGATGAATCGCGCTGAAAGACTGAAAAGCAAGAATTTGGATCTCCAAGTTTTGGAGTTATATAACCAATTCAATGTTCAAGGTCCAAACCGCCAAACACTACAAAAAATTGTTTTGAATGACGAAATACTTAAATACAATTCTATCCTAAAATATCTCTCCATAATATCTTAATCTCCTTCCATACTATACCCTAGATACCATCCTTTAGTCGTAGTAACCTATAAAGTTTATCCTAACTTCAGCATATCCCATTTTCGGAAGAAAACACTATATCAAACCATCTCCTGCACAAGATACAAGTCCTACATCATTCCCCATACTTAGTTCCATTAACATAAAACTTCCTCCTTTAATTACTCATATTTCCACATTCTCTCGTCTATTTTCCCCTTTCGGTCAATCTATTTTTCATGCATCCTCACATCTATCATTATCATGAACGAAGCAAGGGAGGCTGGCAAAATTTTTCCAGGGTGGCATGTAATTGAACACCATGAAAGTGACGTATTTGGTGTTTGGTTCACAAATGAAATTGATAGAGAAGGAATGATTTCCCCTGGTTAGGTCCTTAAGGTGGAAACTGGCTTCGCAGGGAGGAGTTTAAAGGTCTCGGGACTGAAAAGACATGACAGAAGCAATTTCATTGGCATATATAATTAACCTTACATCATAACCCCGTTCAAGATCAAACAGATATAGTTAATTCATACCTATGTCCAATATGTTGAAAGAATATGCATAGAGGAGAATTTGGTATCCTTGATTCGACACACTCTTTCTTTATATCAACCTGTAACACAAAGAAACTACAATCATACTGCTGTTTTGTACAAGTACCAGATAGAGAGAGGTTAAATTATGTTTCATTGTTGCACTGATTCCATATTACAGTCACATTTGAGAACATAAAAAAGTTTTGGACTGGAACAATTTGATACATTCGGCTACATTCAAAGTAATTACAGATATAGTGATTCCATGTAAATATAATCTTTTCAATCATGCTGAAAAATAAGATGTTCCTAATAAATAAATGGATGCTATTAGACAGAATAGAATCAACAGGATATACCCTTTCGTGATCCTAAACATTCAAAAGACAATCCGCCGCAAGGCTGCCGAAGACAGATGCCCTGTTTGCCAAAGAGATGTGAGGATGTGCGATTGGAACTTCTGGAGCCCCGGAAGAACTTCTTACTCTGGCCAATAAATCAAATCATTTATACACCACATCTGCCCAACCCAAGACAAACAGGTTTAACAGTTAGAAAAATATGCCCAAATAGAAACCACATATCAAACAGCAAGAAAAAGATGAGCAAAACTTGGGGTTAATAATTGCACCAGAACAGCGATATGGTAAGGACCAAACAGTCTGGGGTAATCATCCTGCCTCAATTGGGCCAATGACCGGGTCTTTCTCCAGTCATCTTTCTTTCTTTTCTATATTTTTGGAAATGAAAGATAATATCAATTTGCATTTGCACCTTGCAAACATTAATTTATGAAAATCTCAATAATTGTTACAGGCCCTAGTGTATCATGTAAAAGAGAAAAACCAAAAAGTATAGCTCTAATGAATCCCCAAGTTTGAGCATACACACATGTATCAGAAGATCTGTCATTGGCTATCGCAAGATTAATCTTCATCGTCAGAGCTACCCTGAAGCATTTCGTCCATATTATCCTCAGTAGTTTTGTCCAATATTTTATCCCACTTTCTAAACTTTGATCTCGTTAGCATTTAGCTACTATGTAGTTTTGTCCATCATCTTATTTCTCGGTAAGTTTAGGAGCCTTCCCATGGGCGAGTGCTGTGGCTTTTTCCCTCTCCGACAAAAACGCCTCTCTCCTTCTTTTCCCTTTAACTTTGGAATTTTTCGACCTTGAATCATTCAATCCTTTTGAGCATGTTGTGCCTTGTTAACTGCATTATAACTTGACAAACTCCTTTAGCAACACCAATAAGAAAATTTTCATGAGTCCACGAAACTATGAGCAGGCTTTAAGTGTCCTTTCTCGTCCACCAAATGGTTCTGCTTCTTAGTGATTTTATAGAAAGTTATACTAAATGTTCTGAAATCTTCACAGAACTTTGAAATTCCGGGTAGAATTTCATCTCCTTCATCTTCTGAACCACCCTTTTCTCCAAACACATGGTCTTGGGCATCCTCACCGTTACTGGGGTTGGGGCAAACCCCTCGCCTTCTTCTTTGTCATAGTTGCACTATCTAGCTATCTTTCGAAACAAAGTCTTCATAATCTGGTCTATCATAGGTTTGTGTCCAGTGGTACCATGGAACCCCTGGGGTATCTTCTTTGCCTTTCCGCCCTTGCTACTTCTACAATATTGCTTCTTTGGGGTTGTACTTGTCTCTGGCAGTCATGTTTTTTCTAAACAGCAATAAGGATCATTTTGTTGGTCCTCAGATCAGTCGGGTAGTAGAGTTCAAGTTCATAAATTCGAGGTCTTGGAATCACAATGAGGGGAGCTCATTTCTTCACATTCCCCCTAACTTTTTTGAAAGATCAAGATCCATACCTTCAGATAATTCCCACTCAAAAAATGCATGAAAGAAGCCAAAAGTTACATTAACACCCTTTTAACAACGCCAATCCCAGCACATATACGCCTCCCATAACAAAAAGGAATAGAACGAAAAATCATTACGACTATAGTCCCTATGTGCTTGTGCCTCTCAAAAACCTCTCCGTCTCGAACTCTAATGGATTCTCCAATACTTTGGGTCCCTCTATATTACTTATGCATTCACTATGACCCAAGTTCCATTAGGGATTGTATGTCCACCAACAAAGCATGATTTACTCTGTCGCCGAGGTATTAAGAGTGGTGCCGCAGGGTGTAAACACATTGTCCCTTTAACCATCGCATTCAGATAATGTAGCTTGGGTAAATGAGTCTCTTCCATGGAGTTATTTTCCCTTACCACCGTATCTCATTCTTATTGGACCTTGTGGAGAAGATCACTCTCTCAACCAAAATCACTCTCATGGCGAACGTGAAGGAGATCATAGCGATCGTGAAGACTCTCAAGTCGACTGTAGATTCATACCGCAGGGATTTGGCAGTTGCACTAGGCGAACTGAAATCTGTAACAGATAAGGGGATCAAGGTTTCGATTAAGGTACGAAGAGCAAAAAAATAGGGGATCCATCGGACCCAGATTTGAAACCACACATCAAAAATCATGATTTATCCCTCGCTACTGTAGTTTTGTGTACGAGGCGGTTGAAAGATGCCCTCGAAGAGTTGAAAGGTCTCCGTCAACAAAGTTGACGGGGATTTTCATGTGTGGACGGATGAGGGATTAGAAAACGTGTTGGTATCAGACAGACCAGAACCTGGCCTTCGAGAGAATCTTAATTAGTAGTGAATCGGCGCTCCTTTAGTTGCAGCTGCGGGCGACTGAGGCCAATAAGACCTTCAGGGTGATAAAAACTCCCAAGAAGAAGGCTACGCTCCGTCAACTTTGTTGAACTCTTTGAGGGCATCTTCCAACCGCTTCCTACACAACACTACAGTAACGAGGGTTAAATCATGTTTTTCGACGTGTGGTTTTAAATCTGGGTCCGATGGATCCCCTGTTTTTCGCTTTTCGTAAGCCTTAATTGAAACCTTGATCCCCTTATCTATTACAGATTTCAGTTTGCCTAGTGCAACTGCCAAATCTCTGTAGTAGGAATCCACGGTCGACTTGAGAGTCTTTGCGATCGCTCTGATCTCCTCCACGTTCACCATAAGAGTGATTTTGGTTGAGAGAGTGGGAAAGAGAGTGATTTTGGTTGAGACAAGGCTGTGGCAATCTAGGTTGGGTTTAGGTTAGATAGATAGGGTTAGGTTTAGGTGTAACAGAGATTTCAAGTATTTTATCTTTTGGGTCAAGGAAGGTCAATGCATCTAATATTATTTTTAGAGATCGCATAATATCTGTCGAGAAATGGTCTAAAATTGGATTACGTGTTACTACATGAGGGATGATGCGTGATTAGAATTCTGGAAAGCGAAATCTCGTGCAGTAAAAACTATTGTTCTGCCAATATCAGGCAAAGTGGGTATCCGATACATACACAACAACGAAGCCAGGCCTCGAAGTTACAATGATGGTGGTCCGGTGGACATCGTGGGCATTTCAAAGACAACAAAAACGCCACAACAATTATAATTTGGACGAATTTCAAATAAAATTTGACGAGAACTTCAATTCTCAATGGGGCTGATATTAAGTTGACACTGAACAATTATCACAACCCCAGAGAGAGTTTCTACATCTTACAAAGGGGTACATTCTCTTCACTACTCCCAAACTCTATATTTCCCTAACTCCTCTATGACTCACAGTCTCATTAATACTACAAAAAAATAGGAGAATCCACCAAAAGGGGGGTTCTTACATCTTCTAGAGAGGTACATTTCTGATTTCACTAAACCCCAATTCTATACTTTAGCAATCAAACATAGGGCTTTCCTTATGCCATAAAACTACTTCATCATCGCCATGAATCATGAAATTAAAAAAATGTAATTAAACCTAATTTAGGGTTTAAGGTTGGGTTTCTTACCTTGTATTTGTTTTGGCTCCAATGTCAAGATAGGGTGTCTGGAAATCGTGTTTTAGGGTTCTTTGAGTTTTTGATGTCTGATTTGAGAGAAACTACTTTTAGATTATTCCAACTAGTTTTGTATCTAGGGACCAAATTTGATGTCCCCCACACTATTGAATCTGGATATAACCATGGGCTGATTAAAAACTACCACCATCATACTCCTAAAAAGAGAGGAATTCGAAAATTTAAAGAGGAGACCCTAAAATCAAAAACAAACTTGCGTATCCTTAATTGCATCCCCTCCGAAGAAATCAATCAAACGTAAACGAGAGATTGAATTTGAATATAATGATTATTGGGGTTACTTTCAGTTTAGCTGAGGAATGATCACAAAGTCCAGTTGGCTTGAATTTCAAAATCTTCCAACATATAACCGATGTGTTTAAAATTCACATATATACATCACAATTCACAAGGATAAACAAAGTATGAAACCTACAATTCATATATAACTATCAGATTGAAAAACTTACTTTGCAATTGTACCAAGCTGATAAGAAGATCACACTTGCTCCCTCTTGGTCCGATTCCAAATATTTCACCTGTTATCTATACATAAGAGTGAAAGAATGTACATAATTTAGAGAGAGAAAATTATCGTAGGCTTCAATATATGTATGTACTTTCCCATAGCCAAACCCTAAGTGGGAGAGAGACTCACGCTGACAATGCTTAGCCAGTTTTAATGATATTTGTGCCATTGGAGTACCCAAGACCCAGAAACCCAACAGAATGTTTCGAAACTGTAGTTTGTTTTGGAAGGAGCATACATCCACAATTTTATTAGATCTTCGGTAGCAGTTCTATGAGGGAAATATATTTCCTTTTACCCAAGCCACCTTGTGTTTTCCATAAGCCCTTTGATTTTACCTTCATCAACCAGGCATGCCATAGTTCGAATTGTCTGCGATAAAAAGACTGCAATTGTAACCATGCTCGAACTACCCGCTTAATTTTGGAGAGGTTGTTATGATTGTTTCTCTGAACAGAGGCCCTATCATCATTGATTCTTCATTCAAGCACAGAAGCACCATCTAAATAAAATGTAATTTTTTGGCAGGGACTAGTCAGACATGCGGAATCACCCTCATATCTAAGGGAAAAACGAATAAAAGAAAGAAAGAACAGAGATACTCATAAAAAAAATAGACCATGTTTTAATTCAAAGACGAAGAGAAAAATCAAAATAGAAACAACTAGAATGCAAACAAGTTTCTTTTCAGACAAGTTCAAATTAACTGCAGAGTCAATTGCTATTGAAATCTTCTAATTTTTAGGAATAAAATTGACCATTTACTACATTAGAAGAAAACATATTAGGAAAAGAAATACCCTGCCAACATGTCAACAGGAGAAGTTGCAAAGACATGAAACAAAATGAAAAGCCAAACAAATGCTTTCCATCACTAAGGTCCGTAAACTGAGTACACTCTCCTCGTGTCTTCTAACAGTCTAAGAGTACGAAGAGAACTGATTACAAGAGCCACCAGAAAGATACCAAAACTGCACTACTTCATAGATACTTCAATGAGATTGCAATCTTGGAAATAGATCCCCCAAATGAGGCCCTAGATTCATTAAAAGAGCTACCTCGTCAGCAGCTGCATTAGACTTGTTTTAGTAGGAAAGGTCATCATTTTAGCACTCCGAGTCTTAAAACCAGTCCAGTGTCGAAACATTTTAGCGAGTAACTACATCGATAGTAGCACATGAAGAAGGTCTTGGGAAGGTCAGCATTTTCTCGCAAATTTGCAAACACTTCTCTGGATTTGACATACACATTTTCTTCATAGTGTTGAGAACCATTTTCTTCAAGACGTGCGCATTCCCAATGATTACTCTCACCATATCTAGTTCAACCTCACTTGCTTCGAAAGTGTAAATGCAAACTTTTTCGAGATTATTAAGCATACACACCACTGCAGACAATTCCTTTGCATCCCAATATCCTTCCCTGTTCAATGCGTTAACGGTAGTATTGTGGTCCTAATACAAAAAAAGTTGTAGATTAAGCATTATCGTTTTGAAAGAATCTAATTCAATTCATGAATTGAATTAAATAAGCTAATAAGAATGACAAAACTTACAAAAGAAATATCAAGAAATTTTAGACAGGGACAAGTCTTCATTAATGAAACCATCACTCGCATATGTTTTTCAGTCGGGCGAATGGATAGCCTTATATGCTTCAGTTTTGGACATGATGTGGGCAGACATGTAGATAAATTTGAAATAGCAGAGAGAGACTGCAAACAACAATGTCATGAAAGATTTAGAGACAACTACTCACTGTTTATACTAAAATAAGATGGTATGATAAACAAAAAAGAAGACATACCTCCATGTACTTACTACAGAACTGCAGCATGCTAGCGTTGTTGATCGCTTTAAGAACCTTAGTAGCACGGTAATCTCGAGTTGGAGTAGTTGGTCCATGTCTTATAAAATGGAGTGATAATTCAGAAAGGGAGGGCAATTTGTTAAGAGTAAATTCTTGAGGAATATCGCCATAATAGCACAACTTTTCTAGGGTTGGGATAGAAATGAAGAGAACATTTAGGCGAGACACGTCGCAACTGTCGATCTTTAAGTTCTGTAAAAGTGGACAACTTGAGAATAGTTTGGTTGTTAAGTGGTTATCAAAGAACGTGATCTCACTGAGCGCTAAGGTCTTGAGTACCGGAAATTGGATATTTGAAGGGAATTTGAGAATGTGGTCAGGCATACACAACTTCAATTTAACTAATGACTTGGAAGTGAATAGGCAATGAGGAAGCCTCATTTGTGCTACAATTTCTCTGTCTTCTTCTCTTTCGAAAAAATCGAACCCAACATTAAGTTTTTGAACATTATGGGCAACAGCATAAGAGATCCATGTATTCAAACGACCGCAAGTTGAAGTCTTAGTAATTATAAGCTTTAACTTGTTAACATTTGACTTGTCACGAAGACGAAGGGTCTTATCAACAAAATCGTCAAACCCCCCTTCACCAAAAGTATGAGCATCAAGAATATCATCAAAGCTCAAATTAGGAAGAAAATAGAGGTAATCTCGCCATTTCCTGGATAAAATTGTGGTTCTCATAGTGTCTTTCATTGGAAGGAATGAAATGATGTGATCTATTACGAGTTGAGGCAAATTGCTAATCCTATCTTCTTCATCTACAACATCATTATCATTCTTTTTTGATACTTTACTAGTCCTAACCATTTTAGAGATTAGGGACTAAAAAAGCTCTGACACAACTTCCTTTAACAGCTAACTAAAAGACCCTAAAATCAAAAAGAAATTTAGGTTTCCTTAATGGCATCCCCTCAAAAGAGATCAATCAAACGTAAACGAAGAGATTGAAATTTCGAAGATTAAAAGAGGGCATAGTACCTTGTTCAAGAATTGAACTGAAGTTATTGGATGTAGAGATCGCGAGGGAGAGTTGGGAGATGGTTTTGGTTTGATTTGATTTGGCAGACAGCCCAAGGAGAGAGCATCTCTAGCAGCAAGTGGGAGTTTGGGTGTTGGCTCTGACAAGGGGCCCACAAAAAACCCAAGTCACACCCATTCCCATCCAACGAGTTTGAGTTTTTTTTTTGTTTTTTTTAGTCCGTGTGGTATTCATTTCTCTTCATGCACTATTCACTTCTCTTCATGCACTATTCATCTCTCTCACACATTAAAAAAATAAAAATAAAAATTTATTTTTTTTAAATTGGGGCGGTAATCAAAACACCGCGCGGTAATCCAAACAACCCCACACTCAAATTTTTTGAGTGTGAGCTCCCTACACTCAGTTGAGTTCCTGTAGTGCCAGCTAAGCGAACTCACACTCAAACAGTGTCTGCTGGGAGGGGTTTGGGTGTGGGTTGGCAAACCAAACTTAACCCACACCCTGCTGCGGATGCTCTAAGAACATCTCTTAAAGTGCCTCACTACCTGGATTTATAGGTGCCACCTAGGATTTTCGTAATCCGAGAGTGCTTCACTACCTTGGATTTGAGTCTCAAAAAGCAAGGCTGAATTCAAGACTCAGTCTTGCTTTTAAAGTTCGCGATTGGGCGCCTATTATGTTTTTAAACAGGCGTCTAAGGTTTGGGCGTCCAATTATTTTTTCTTACAAAAATTCAAATCGGGCGCCAAAGACTTGGGCGCCCAATTTTTTTTGGGGTTGATTTAAAAAAATATATATATATAATAAAAAATTAAACAGGCGCCAACACTGGGCGCCTGTAAAAAAATCCAAGTCATATACTGTTGAAAGAAATAGAGTCTCACTACCTTGGATTTGGTTTTTTTTTCAACCAAGGTAATGAGGCACTTTAGGAGATACTTTTAGAGCATCTCCACCAGAAAGTAGGACGATATATGCTATTCCGGTTTACTCCCAAAAAGTAGGACAATACATTTTTCTTGCTACTAGGGCTAGCATTGTTATCGCCCCCATCAATTTGTGATTTGAGGATTCTCGTGTGTAATTCGTCCAGTAGGTCCTCGATTTCGTAAGCTATGTCTTCTTTAGATTTGGTGTAGGGGTGGCAATGGGTCGGGTTTGGGGCGGGTAGAGCAATACCATCCCCATACCCGCCAAATTACCCTACCCCAAACCCGTCTCAATACCATTTAACTTAAATGAGGAATACCCAAACCCGCCCCAGCACCCGTTTAAAAATCATAAATCACTTGTACAAAAAAAAAAAAACGAATTGCTAGGAATAAGTTTGAGATAATTCTTCATTTAATCTTCAACAGAATGAGGAAAAACGAGCTGAGGATTATAGACAATTTAACCTTCACTTGAGCCAACTGAGGATCAGAGGCAATTTAACCTTCACTTCTACATTGAGCCATAACTGAAAACATGTTTTCATAATAAAGTTGAAATGAAGCCACCTAGTTTCAATAGGTCTGTATAAGAAGAAGAGAAGTTGATGGACAGATGGAGGTTGAAATGAAGTTATGAAGGCAGGACTGTAGAAGAGGAAGAAGAAACATGTCTACCGTCTTCAGAGTTCAGAAATTAGAATTACGTTTAACTTGTATGTAAAGGGTATTCACGTCATATCATGTATAAATGGGTCGGGTGATGGGTCCCCATTTATTTAAGCATTAAACCAGACCCGCCCCATTAAATAAATAGTTTTTTTTTAAACCAAACCCGCCTCATTAAGGGCGGGGCGGGTTAAATTGTCAGCCCTATTTGGTGTTTATTTTAAGTATCAAGGACCCTTAATCAGAGTATTGGAAAGCGCTGCTTTGGAAGAAAGAAGACAACCGCCCCAAGAAAAGTAAAAATGGAAACCAATGACTTAAAGCATCTCCAATATAGAGTGGTATGTTGTTCCGGTTTACCATACTGACATTCCAGAATCGCATACTGTTTTGGTCCAACAAATTATATTTTTTTGTATTAGGCGCTTAACGGTTCAGTACCTAACACCAAAAAGCCAAATGATATGTATTTTTTCTTGGGCGCTGAACGGTTCAGCGTGTTAATTATTATTTTTCCCCTTGGACAGTTGTATTAAAAAAATTATTGGGCTCTGAACAGTTCAGCACCTAAATAGTTGTATTAAAAAAGTTGTTGGGTGCTGAACGGTTCAGTGCCTACACGGTATGCGCATACTCCTCGCCAAGTTCAGATTTTGCATAGTTTGGAGAGGTATGGGGTGAGTATACTGTACACCGTACCCTTGTTGGATGGGCTTTTTAAAAGAGTATGGGAAAACTTTAACAACATACCACTCTGTTGGAGATACTCTTAGAAGTTAGAAACAACAACAATTGATCAATCGACAAGAATTCGGATGGCGAATTTACCATAGTAGTTTAAAGAAAAGAATTCTGACCACTAAGATCCAAATAAAATTAACCATGCATCAGAGCATCTCTAGCAGCGAGTGTGGGTTCTGACACCCCGGCCCACCAAACCCACAACTCAAACTCAACCTCACCCAGCAGCCAGTGTGAGTTTGCCAACGTGGTTTTTTTTTTTAAAGTTAGAGGAAATTAAAACACCGCGCGGTGTTCTTTTTACCGTTTGCCAACGTGGTTTTTTTTTTAAAGTTAGAGGAGATTAAAACACCGCGCGCTGTTACTTTTACAGCGCGGTAAAAAGAACACCGCCGCAATATTTGTAAGTAAAACTCACCACTAAATTCGACTATTCTTTAGTTTTTTACATCTACCTCTCTCTCATAAATCCCTTGGTAAAAAAAACTTTAATTCCAACAAAATCAAAATGCAAATGCCAGAGGGAGACCCACACTTCAGTACTCTGCCTGGGTTTAGAGGAATAAGAGATCCTGAGTGTTCCATAACTCGCTCGAGGTCCGGAATGAAGAAAAAATGGGTGGAATTTGAAGATGTTCAACCCCAAGATATACCAAACCCAACCGAAGATAACTTCCCGCGGAAGTGTTTTACCCAACTCCCAGACGGAGTCAGTCACATCTATTATACGGGAAAAGAACTCGCGGTAAGTTTTAGTGTAATTGTGAAATTATTTTTTCCATAAATCAAGTGTTTGACAAAATGCCTCAATGAACAGAATCGGGATTCGATGCGTGTGCACGGTACATTCACTACGGTGTTCAAAGTGTGGAAGGATATTGTCACACTTCCAGCTGTAAGGGACGCCGTGGTGAATTTTTTGGGCAGTTCATGAATATACGCTTAGGCAATTTGGATAATCGGCTAATTCAGGCTCTTACAGAGCGTTGGTGGCCGACCACACACACGCTTTTGTTCCCTTGTGCGGAGATAGGGGTCACTCCCATCAATTTTACTATGCTGACATCATTGTCTATCGGCCGATATCCGACACAGGTGCCATATGATGACACATGGTCTATTTTATCCAATGCGAGGCAATTGCTCCCCAATATTGATTCCAGCCATATAAAGAGTGGGAACGTCAGCATTGTACATTTGAGGACGTACTTGACCGTCGAAGCTGATCGGGAGGATGATATTACTATTGCTCGTACTCTTATCATCTTGATGGGACATTGTGGTTCCAAACGGCCAACGATACCGTCCCGCTTGGATATCTCGCGGCCGTGAATGATTTGGACTCGGCTGCCCAATATGACTGGGGTTCTGTTATTCTTGTTTCTATGTACCATGGTTTGGATACCGCAGTCAGGACCGGGGGTGCCATCACTGGATTTGTGCAACTTCTTCCGGTACACTAACATTTTTTCCATTTACAAATCAAATATCTTACAATAAACGCCTTAAATATAAATTTTAATTATTTTTTTTGTTATTCCAAAATGCAGTATTGGTTCTATGAGTAGGTGGGCCGATGGGCCTGCTTCCACCCTCATGCAACGAACCATCTAAGTCAGAATTTGAGCCCGCGGATTGAGGTGTAGGTGGGCCGTCGGGGTCCTCCGATAGATTGTTTGATCCGACCGAGTTCCCCGGAGAAGAATTGTCCGATGTTCTCCTGGCCACATTTCTTGGTATATTCACCGCATGGTTCAACCCATCATCCCTTAGGTTGGCCCATCGCGGTTCCCGCGCCAAAATCTTATACGCTTCACGGTGTTTGAAGTCATTGCCGCCATTCAAGCCTTTATAGATTTTGTGTGCATCGTTTTCCTACAATTCGCAAAATTACCCAATACAAATAAATAACGTGTTTATCCGCGATAAATAATTGAAATTGAGTTAAAGGAAACTATAACGTACCCGATCTTCTTCTGTTTTTTCGCTGCTATTCTTAAATCGTTCTTGAGCAATTATCCCCTTGGACTCCGCACATTGTACATTAATGACATACTGCTGAGATTTGGTTGACCCACATGATCGTCGTGTGGGACACTCGGGGTCTCTGTTTAAGGCAATGTTGACCTTTTGATAGAAAGGAAAACCATTTGTGCGATCATTTGTTTGGACAGAAGTTGTTACCCACGCCCTTGCGAGACACGTAAAGTCTGCGTCCGTCCAATGCATTCCAGCATTATCCGTCTCGTCCAAAAACTCAGCATCTTCTGACACTTGCACGTTTGGTCTTTGTTTTGCAGGTGCTCTTTTCTTTTTTCCTTTTTCTTTTTGGGGAGCCGCCGCTTCAACAGGTATTGGCGCATTTGCATCAAATTGATTGTACTGAGTAGATTCACCATGGAATAGGTAGATCTGAAAATAATTTGGCGATTAAAAACTTTGAGGTTGAGTGAACGGATGAGGTTGATAGTACGGGCTAAACGCCTGAGGTTGCGGCTGAGATAGTATAAATAGACTTTGATATTGTTCATAACTGGGATCCCCTTGCGATATAATAAACAGAGGTGGGGTCTGTGATTGGAATTGAGGTTGAAATTGCGATGGGCTTTGGTAGAGGTATGGAGTGAATTGTGATGATGGGTGTTGCGCGAATGATGTTGAAGGTGGGTTTTAGGAGGATGGGGTCGACGGTATTGAGCTATTACCACTAGTGCCGGAGTTCGCCATTTGGGGAGAGCGTAGAGATTTGCTTTGACCTAGGGTTTTTTGGTTTTGGGTGAGAAGGAGTCAAGGAGCTGATCTAGATAAATAATTGAGTTTGGAGGTGTTTAGATCACCGCGCGGTGATTTAAACACCGCCAAACTCAAAAAAAAATTAATGTGAGCTCTCCACACTCAGTTGAGTTCCTATAGCGCCAGCTCAGCACTCACACTCAAACAGTGTCTGCTGGGAGGGGTTTGGGTGTGGGTTGGCAAACTCAACTCAACCCACACCCTGCTGCAGCAGATGCTCTCACTAAATAAGTTTACAAACTATCCGGACAAATTCTAGGTTTGCTCAAGAAAACTACAAGTTATGAGACACTTCACATTTTCCCCCAAACAAAGAGGCAATAACAGTGATGGGGGTTCAAGACTTGGAACTTGGAAGAGCATGTGAGGATGTGCAATTTGAACTTCTCGAGCTCTAAAAGAACCTCTTCCTCTGGCCGGTAAACCAAATCCTTCATACGCCAGATCTGCCCAATCCAAGACAAACAGGTTCAACAATTAGAAGAGAAGAAAAAAAATGGCCCAGAGAGACCAGACCGCATATCAATTAGAAAAATATGGAGGAAAAGTTGTGGGTAACAATACACTAAAACAGCATTTATTTGTCCCACATCCCTCTGTATCCTCGTCCAGAAAATCATACCAGGACCAGAAGAAATTCTTCACCTTGGATAGATTGCAACAACGGTTGATGAAGAGCTCCAAGAAGAACAGTGGGGACACTGTCAACAAGGCTTCAATTATTTTTTCGGCAAGCTGTTCACGTCAAATGATCGGAGACACACACCAATTTTCTTCTCCAAAGTGTTCGACATTCATGTCATTAAAGATAGTGTGCGAGAGCTGTCTGCCCAAGGCCCCCCATTCCTACGAAGAAATGCCGGGGACACCAGTTGTTCTTGACTACTTCTCACTAAAAACTTGCTAACTAATAGTCGTTTATTCCAGACCCGACCGTATATATATGAGTTATTGATCATAGAGATAGTATACGGTCTGACAAGGATCTCGATTATTGTTGCTGAATAAAACATATGATCTCTCAATATCGATCAGTTCTTCGCATTCTCTTAACTCTTTCATATAGACCAATGTCATGGTGCCAAAAGCAGTTTATTGAACAAGAGCAATGAGATAAAAAAGTAAGACGATCTTTTGCTTGATACTATGGAGCCAGCATTGTCATCATCCCATGATTGAATTTGAGAATTCCGTGTCCATCCTCTAGCAAGTCATGCAATCGTACGGCTACATATTGGAGCTTCCTAACAAAACCTTCGCGACGTGTTCTTCACTGCTGGTTCTCTGGTCATTATAAACAGCTATGGATCTTCTCAACGTGTGCAGCAAGCTTTTTAAATCTCTCAGGGGCACAGCCACAAGCCCACCTTAGCTTTGAGATGTTCAAGGAGAAAGGAAGCCAAGTCTTTACCACAAACGGAAACAAGGCATCAGCCATAATTGATTGATTGTAGAAGTAGTAAGAGATAAGAATAAGGGTAAGTAAGAGATATTGCTGGTTGATTGAGATCTAGACTCTGCTATATGACACTACTTGAGTGGTAACGCTTAAGTGAGTAAAAAAATATGGACTGAGTGTTAACACCAGAATATTACCGGAATAATATGCAACGGGAGCGTCTCTTCATATTAGATTCGAGTTTAAACTATCCACATGCTAAGGTGGTTAGAAAAATAATCAAAACTGACAAATATTACATCTTTCTTCATTTTTGTGATGAGAAGGACATGTGATACAAAAATTATTGGATTCTTTCTTTGGTAACTGCAATTCTATAATTCTGAAAAGTTAGTGAAGGTGCAACACCAAAGAGCTATCTTTACAATTAGACCATCATGCCAAGTATCATAACCATTTTTTTTTCCTTCGAAATGGTGTTGGGATCCATGCATATGATACAATGCACATTCTTCATACTCGAAAATAGTCACAGTATAAGTCAGCAGCGAAGATAATTAGGCACATCCGCCAATGGTGGTGACTTCCTTTAGCTTCGTTGAAAGAGTCAATTCGGTGGTTTGCCGGAAAGGTATACGAGGAATACCAAAGATGAGCTATTATGAAATAAATTTGCACAACATGATAATAATTTGTCTCTTAATAGGAGTACGGACATCTAAACCAGAAATGTTGGATGTTTCTAACTGGACCCATAACCGAATTAAGTAGAATACAAATCTTCTTTGGGTAGAATTGATCTGTTAACATCTTAGTCCAAGGCATACCATTATATTTTAGCTCATTTATACAATCCATTGCTAAACCGTCAATATCGTCCGGAGGTTTATCTAAACCTTGATCTAAGGGTGATGTTGGAATTTATCCCAATGTATGTTAGCAAGATAAGTCCGTCAAGGGGGTTGTTTAAAACGTAAAACTAAAGACAACAATTTGTTTGGGCCGATTGGAAAGTCATGAAGGCGGTACATATATTAGCTACCTTGAATACAAACGACTCGGCGATATAATACATTTTTCAGACTCTTATTAAAGAAGGAGTGAAAATACTTACCCACCATTTAAAGGGACTAAAGACAGTGTACAAGTCTAAATTCTTAGGTCAGATTAAGATGAGACGCAGCTTGTTGGACACACATTCATGATTGTAGAAATGAAACTAATCTGATATAATATATCGTCTCTAAATAGTAAGCGAAAAAATCTTTATTTTGTTATCTAATGGTAAGGGCTTCCATATTGATTGAACTTTTACACCAAAAGAGGGAAAAAATGGCAAAATATAACTTAAGGCCGCCAAGTAGCCTGAAATGGATGTTGCCTTCTTCTGTATTCATCCGGAGTAGTCCACTTGGGTGTCCGCAGAGGCAGAGGGTTTAAAATCAAATGGTTATAGTTTACGGAGGAAAAACAATTTGATCTCTCTAAGAGATCATAGTGCTCTCTTCAAATCAAATATAGACAGTGGGCAGGAGAGGAGATCTAAAGGAAACAAGTTAAACTCCCGACTTAATATTGTTTGGGTTTTTTGAGATTATTTCAGATTTTCTCTCTCTACGATTAATTAACAACATTAGCATACAAATTAGCCATTTTCTGTTTAGCGATTCATGTTCGTTTCAATAAAGTTTGGCGAATGTACAGCGAGATTTTAGACAAATTTCACATCTATCCAAACTCACAAATTCATGGAACCCTCATTCCGATCGTTTGAAAAGAAGCGAAAATTACTCTTTTGGAGCATACTAACTAATGGCAGGGTGTCGGCACGACACGCCAGCATCCATTTACTCTTTTAAACTCCTTAGAGGGTGTTGTTTGGGAGAGAGCCAACGGTATTGAGAGAGGGGGAAAAGGAACGAAGACAAAAAAAAGTTTCCATGAAGAAACACCGAAGTGTAGTACAAACACATTACAACTACACATAAAATGTTGACAACTTTAATTTTTCCAAAATGCTAGAACTTATTTTGCACCAAGCATCAAACTCTAAGGAGGAGGCTATACCATTCCTATCTATTTTTTTGCTTATATATTCTGCAGGCATCGGGATGATGGAAATGATAAGTAGAGCACGGGTGGAAGTGAGAATATTTTAATGTGGTTAATTTGGACCTGACATGAAGGAGCGCTAGATATATGACCACCGGTCTTGACAGATGAGTGACTGCCCGGTCAACCCCCAAAATTGGCTTACTTAATAAACTTTTAGACGCAAATTCTGAGGTGGAAAATGCGGGCGTCCTGAATATAGACCCCAAAAGACAGTACACAATTGAAAAAAATAGTAAATTACATCACACACTATGAAAAACAACTCAGCGGAAAAATAATCTAAAAAGAGTATAATAAGAAATAATAACAAGGATGACAAGAACTCCAAACATGCAAGGTCCAGATTGTTTCCATACACTAAGCCATCGCTACTGTCACACGAGTCACCGGAAAAGGATATATGCACAAGGCGTCAGCAAGCATAAAGCCCAGCAAATAAAATAATCCAAGGTCATAAGGAACAGGACCGACCAAGATAATCACAGTTAAGCGGACATGAAGAACCCGACGGAGTAGAGGCGAATTTTAACCAAGCTACGTTCTAAGGGAGACGTCTAAGTAAAACTAAAATCCCAATATGATAAACAAGGATAGGCCTGAACCTTAGATATAATTATCGACGAAGAGGTAGGTTAGAGGGAAAGAGAATTAGGAGTCAAGTAACAGGGTCACTTTTAATTTCAGAGAGGGACCACTCTCAAACCTTCTGTAATTAACAGAAAGGAATCCCTTCTTGTCGAGCAGGATTTGGCGGACTTCATTTTTTAGAGCAAAAATGAGGGGTGAACACACCTGATCCGGGGTGTGCAAGGATAGTTTCAAACCTACAACCTAAAGGTCTTAAAGCCTGAATATTTTAACTTTAGGGATATAAGCCCACGGGATGCCGCGGAAGCATGCAACCGACATGTAATTGGGGAAGAATTTTTAGGGCCTGCAACCCCTGGAACATGAAAACAGTACCGAATATGTTGTTTAGGGAACGAACCCCCCAAAGGACCGTAACAAAATAACCATTACTGTGAAACAACTCGAGCGCCCAACGGAAATGGAAAAGATGAAGTTGAATCATTAGAATAATCAAATGATTGCTGCCACGCTAAACAACTTTGGACTATATCAAAAGACCTACGCCTTCACGACCAGATAATCTATCACCCTTATGTAATAACAAGTGGGGGACTCTATCAAATAAAGAAAGTCCAAACATCAATGTTTGGTACTTATTGGAATAGGTCTATATCGAAGAGTCTTAAACCTGAAAGGGAATCATAAGCGCGTACTATGAATCATAGAAAAAATATTCCAACTAGATCACTATCGCCAAAGTATTCTAAAGAGTCATTCTAAGGTGCTCTAGAATCAAAAGACTAGCCCAAATGACGGTAAAGGATTCACAGTCTCTCTTGAAACCCAAATTAGATATAATCTAACGAAGACTGATGACATAATACGCTACAATGGTACAATTAGGACTCGTTATTCTTATACTAACATAATGCCTAGCAACGATTAGAAGACTCTCTCGGTCTAACAGTTTCAAAGTAGTAAGAAAACTAACGGTGTCCAACCCAAAACCAACCAGATGGATAAGAATCACAAACAGCCTACCAAGAGACAGTATACCATCAATATCCTCAGAAATCAGACATGAAACTTAATAGTCAACCTAATCAAGACGGGTCAACAACAACAATTAACTATTACCTTACCCACCATTACCTGCATGATTATTAAGGATAATCTACCTATTATCTAAAATCAAATTAGGCAACTAAACATCTCTTTGACCATAAGTATGCATGAAGAGTATCTACAACTCTAAATTCTATAATCACAACTCCAAACTATATAAGCAGACCAATTATCGGTTCAAAATTGATTAGAAACTATATAAGGTTTCATGTAAGTCCAAAATAAAATTCTCCCGTTCATACCACTATAAGATGTGATTTCAAAGATGATAAAACTCCAAGTGTGAGTTTCGCCTTCTTGTTCCCTTTACTTTAAAAGCTCCCAAACTACCAGTTTAAAGTTTACTAATGCGAGATATAAGGTTAAAGCGACGCTACAAAAAGATATTAGCTCCTCTTAAGGAGACTCTGCGACACAAAAGAACAACCTATTCCCAAAGTACCACATTTGATTTGGGGTGTGAGCGATCATCGATCTACAGCCCCAACCACAAAAGACTAATTAAGTAATCTATGTGAATTATCTTAAAAAGAATAACGCGTAAGAACAGGAGAGGAATACCATGGACTGAATCGGAACTGATCAGCCTATGCTGAACGATGTTAGCTAAGGACATATCTAAGGCAAAAATCATATCTATCAAAAGACTCAACTAAGGAGCAGGTCAAAGAAAAATTTCCCCAAGCCATTGTACTTAAGAGGTTAATTTACGAGAACTATAACCCAATAAAAATAGGTAAACCTAGGACTCTGTAAGTCAAGTTGAAGATAAAGATGGGATCGTTAGTAACGTGAAAGATAATACATGAATATGGTTGAATAAACAACACTATAATATCAACAGATGTGCATTCATATCATCATAGCATAGAGAAGGAGTAAAGAGTAGTTGCCTTATTTGACGAATGGAATACGAGTAGGAGTGGAGGATAGAGGTATGCTCCTAAATTCAACACTTCCTTGTCGGCTGACTAAGCTTCTGAAACCCCTGGATTTGGTATAAGATGATGCACAAGGCTTGAAATTCTCTAATTTACTGTTTCTATAAAGCTTCTCAAATTAATTTCTGGGATTGCAAGTGGAACATATGGGAAGCATAAACATGTTCGTGCTCCGGCGGCTAGCTAAGGGTGTCGAGTTTAAAGAGGGGTTGAGGGCTTTAGGGAGAAGAATAAGGGGAGATTTGGGAGCATTTGGAGGAGAATAAAAAAAATGAGGAAGTATGGTGGGTGGGTTTGGATTCTTCAAGGTTCAAAATCAAGGACAAGATGTGGTACTACAAGCGCAAGTTAAGTAATTAGCCTCAGACACAATCAAAAAAAGAAGAAAAAAAAAAAAGCGGCGTACAGCATTTAAGTGCATCTTGAGGGGTTTCTTGTTTGTGATTGCCATTGCCCACGCCTTTATCGTCACTGGGAATCTGCATCGGTCACCAATGGTGAAGAGAGAGACGGGCCGATCCTAACCATTACGCCCAATTAATAAAGGATGTTTTTTACTGATAAGAATTACCTTAATACTGTTATCACCGGGTCTTGATTTCAGTATACTTGATACTTCGGATTATGCAAATTAGTAGATCAAATTTACATTTGCCACGCCTCCTACGAATGGCAACCAACAATATAAACCTAGCAAACACACACACGCTAGTCTTCCTAGTGAGATGGGCTCAGGCATTTACGACGATGAAAAAATAGTCATATATAATTTTCCTATCTAACATCAATATTGAGACAATGGCACTACAGCATTGTTAAGATTTAACCACTCAAAATAGGAACTGGGCATATTTGATGTGCCAGCATGGATCCTTCTATAAAAATAAAGGACTGAGCACACTACGACAGATGTATATATTTGTCAACCTACACAGATCAATGAAGATGTATCTCCATTCTAACTAATTAGATGGTAAAATTGTAAACAAACAAGATACGCTAAATGTTGAACATCCATACAAGTAGAAGGGTACATGTATAATCATTACACTTTATGATTCCGCTTAGGCTCAAATACAGGTGGTAGCAACCCCTACTTTGTAACCAAAATGGAATAGAACAAAACATGAGTAGAATGAGTGACATGACAATACGACAACATTAACGTGATTAGGTAGAGTAGAGATGATCTTCTATATATGGGTTATAGACAAACTTGGGGTGCTCTACATTATATATTAATAGACAACCAAAAATAGGCACTCCCCTGATTATCAAAAAAAAAGAACAAGATCCACAAGCAGAGAGGAATGAAAGAATACAGTCTTAGGATAAGCGCAAGAGGGACAACCAGATAAAACTACGAAGTGCATGCATAATCCATTTTGTGAGTAATAAGTATGTGGTTACAATACTCACCTTGATGGACAGAAAACGGACAGTCTTCAACGGTAAATGTAACCATGGTAGAGACCACGTGGTACCAACAGTGATGACTATAGTAGATTTTTCATGTCTTAGATAGTTTGTTTCGGGAGGCTGGAGATTTTTGACCCTGAGTCGTTGCTGAAGCAGTGATATGACCTCAATACTCCACAACACGACAGACTTGTATGGTCAGAGGAGGCAAGGAATGTCGAAATACAGATCCTACCAGCACATAATCATTTAGCATGAATCGCGGAAAGACTGAAAAAGCAGAATTTGAGATCTCCAAGTTTGGGAAGTTATTATAACCAATTCAATGTCAAGGTCCAACACGCCAAAACACTACAAAAATTGTTGCATGACGAAATATTAAATACAATCTATCCTAAAAATCTCTCCATAATATCTTAATCTCCTTCCTACTATACCCTAGCATACCATCTTTAGTTCGTATACCTATAAGTTTATATCCTAACCAGCAAATCCCAGTTTCGGCGAAAGAAAACACTTGATCAAACCATCTCCTGCACAAGATACAAGTCCTTCACATCCCCATAACTTCGTTCCATACCAATAAACTCCTCTGTTAATTATCATATTCCACATTCTCTCTCTATGTTTCCCCTTTCGGTCAATTCTATTTCATGCATCCTCACATCTTATCAGATATTGAACGAAGCAAGGAGGTTGCAAATTTTTCCGTGGGGATGTAATTGAACACCATTAAAGGTGACGTATTTGGTGTTTGGTTCACAAATGAAATGGTAGAAGAAGTAATGATTTCCCCTGGTTTAGGGGCTTAGGTGGAACTGGCTTCGCAGGGAGAGTTTAAAGGTCTCGGGTACTGAAACGACATGAACAGAAGGCCATTGCATTGCATATATAATACCTTACATCAAGACCCCGTTCAAGATCAAACAGTAGATAGCTTTATTCATACCTCGGTCCATATGTTGAAAGAATGCATAGAGGAGAATTTGGTATCCTTGATTCGACCACCTCTGTTCTTTATATCAAAACCGTAACACACAGAACCTACAATCATACTGCTGTTTGTACAAAGTATCCAGATAAGAGAGGTTAAATTATGTTTCATTGTTGCACGATCCCATATTACAGTCACATTTGAGAACATAAAAAAGTTTTGGACTGGAACAATTTGAGAATTCATTCGCTACTTCAAAGTAATTACAGATATAGTGATTCCATGTAAATATAATCTTTTCCAATCATGCTGAAAATAAAGTGTCCTAATAATAAAGGATGCTATTAGACCGAATGATAAAACAGGATATACCCTTTTCCGTGATCCTAAACATTTCAAAAGACAAACGCCCGCAAGGCTGCGAAGACACGGCCCTGTTGCCAAAGTAATGTGAGGAGTGCGATTGGACTTCTGGAGCACGGAAGAACTTCTTGACTATGGCCAATAACTCAAATCATTTACTACACAACCATCTGCCCAACTCCAAGAAAACAGGTTTAACAGTTAGAAAATATGCCAATAAAAACCCCCAATTTTATCAACACAGCACGAACAAATGAGCAAAACATTGGGGTTAAGAATTGCAATCACGAACAGCGATAGGGTAATGACCAAAACCAGTCGGGGTAATACCATAGCCGCAATTGGGCCAATGATCGGGGTCTTTCTCAGGTCGTTCTCTCATTTTCCTTTCTTTTTTTTTTTGGAAATGAAAGCTAAATATCAATTTGCATTTGCACATGCAAACCATTAATTTATGAAAATCATAAATTGTTACGGCCTAGGTATCCATGTAAAAGAGAACAACACAAAACGTAGAGCTTCATGAATCCCCAAGTTTGACATACGACACAATGTACAGAAGATCGGTCATGGCTATCGCAAGAGTAATCTCACGTCAGAGCTACCCATGAAGCATTTCGTCCCTATATCCTCAGGGTAGTTTTGTCCATATTTTATCCCCTGTTCTAACTTGATCTCGTTAGCATGTTTTAGCTACTATGTAGTGTTTGGTGCATCATACTTATTTCTCGGTAAGTTAGGAGCCTTCCATGGCGGAAGGCGTGGCTTTTTCCCATCTCGACAAACACGCCTCTCTCCTTCTTTCCCTTTACTTTGAATTTTTCGACCTTAATCAATAATCTTTTGAGCTGTTGGCTTGTGTATAAGTGCATTAACTGACAAAATCCTTAGCAACCACCAAATAAAAAATTTCATGAGTCCACGAAACTTGTAGCGGCTTTAAGTGTCCTTTCTCTCGTCAACCCAAATGGTTCTGCGTTCTTAGTGATTTATGAAAGTTACTGACGAACGGTTTCCTGACAATCTTCACAGAACTTTGAATTCTCGGGTGAGAATTTCATCTCCTTTCTTCGAACCCCTTTTCTACAACACATGGTTTCTGGGATCTCACCGTTACTGGGGGTTGGGGCAAACCCAGCTTCTTCTTTGTCACTAGTTGCACTATCTAGCTATCTTTCGAAAACAAAGCTCTTTCAGTAATTGTCTATCAGTAGGTTGTGTGTCCAGTGGTACCAGGGACCCCTGGTGTATCTTCTTTGCCTTTCCGCCCTTTGCTACTTCATAAATATGCTTCTTTGGGTTGTACTTGTCTCTGGCAGTCGAGTTTTTCTAAACGCAGATAGGATGCATTGTTTGTGGTCCTACGATCAGTCGGGTAGTAGAGTTCAAGTTCTAAATTCGAGGTCTGGAAGTCACAAAGGTGGAGCTTTTCTTCACTTCCCACGATACTTTTTGAACAGATCCAGATCCATACCTTCAGATAATGTCC
This sequence comes from Kingdonia uniflora, assembly GCA_014058105.1. Taxonomy (NCBI): domain Eukaryota; kingdom Viridiplantae; phylum Streptophyta; class Magnoliopsida; order Ranunculales; family Circaeasteraceae; genus Kingdonia; species Kingdonia uniflora. Next base: position 183,910 of record JACGCM010001826.1, on the reverse strand, counting down.
ACTCAAAAAATCTGAAGAAGCCAAAAGTTACCATTAAACCCTTTTAACAACGCCAACCCAGCACATATACGCGCCTCGCCCATAACAAAAAGGACTAAACGAAAAATCATTACGACTAAGTCCCTATGTGCTTGTGGCCTCTCAAAACCTTCCGTCTCGACCTCTAATGGATTCTCCACTACTTTGGGTCCCTCTAATTAATTATGCATTCACTATGACCCCAAGTCCATTAGGGTATGTATGTCCACCAACACAGCATGATTTTACGTCTGTCGCGGTATAACGAGGGTGCCGGCAGGGGTGTAAACACAGTTCTTTAAACCATCGCATCCAATAAATGTATCTTGGTACAATGAGTTCTTTCCAGGAGTTATTTGCCCTTACCACAGATCTCATTCTTATGGACCTTTGTGGAGAAGATCACTCTCTCAACCCAAATCACTCCTGCATGGCGAACGTGAAGGCAGATCCCTAGCGATCGTGAAGACTCTCAAGTGACGTTGTAGATTCATACCGCAGAGATTGGCAGTTGCACTAGTGCGAACTGAAATCGGGTAACAGATAAGCGGTGATCAAGTGTTTCGCATAAGTACGAAGAGCAAAAAAAATAGGGGAATCCACTCGGACCCAAGTTTGAAACCACAACATCAAAATCATGATTCAATCCCTCGCTACTGTTAGTTTGATGTACGAGGCGTTGAAAGATCCTCAGAGTGAAAGGTCTCCGTCAACAAAGTTGAGGGATTTCATGTGTGGACGGATGAGGTGCGTAGAAAACGTGTTGGTATCAGACAGACCAGGCCTGGCCATTACGAGAGAATCTTAATATATAGTAGTGAACTCGGCGCTCCTTTAGTTGCAAGCTGGGCGAACGAGGCCATAAGAACCTAGGGTGAAAAAACCTGCCCAAGCGTTAAGGCTACGCTCCGTCCACTATGTGAACTCTTTGAGGCAACTTCACCCCGTGCCTACTACAACACTACATAACGAGTTAAATCAAATTTTTTCGACGTGTGGTTTTTTAAATCTGGAGTCCGATGGATCCCTGTTTTCGCTTTTCGTAAGCTTAATGAAACCTTGACCCTTATCTATTACAGATTTCAGTTGCCTAGTGCAACTGCCAAATCCTTAGTAGAATCCACGGTCGACATGAGGTCTTTGCGATCGCTCTGATCTCCTCCACGTTCACATATAGAGTGATTTGGTTGGAGAGAGTGGGAAAGAAGAGGTGATTTTGGTTGAGACAAGGCTGTGAATCTAGGTTGGGTTTAGGTTAGATAGATAGGGGTTAGGTTTAGGTGTAACAAGATTTCAAGTATTTTATTTTGGGTCAAGGAGGTCATGCATCTAATATTTTTTAGAGATCGCAATAATATTCTGATCGGAAATGGTCTAAAATGGATTACGTGTACTACACAGAGGGAGATGCGGATAGAGAATTCTGGAAAGCGAAATCTGTGCAGTAAAAACTATTGTTCTGCCAATTCAGGCAAAGTGGGTATCCGATCAACCAAAAACAACGAAGCCAGGCCCGAAGTTACAAGATGGTGGTCCGGTGGAAACGTGGGCATTTCAAAGACAACAAAACGCCAAACCAATTAAATTTGGACGAATTCAAATAAAAAATTTGACGCGACTTCAATTTCAATGGGGCTGATTACGTGACACTGAACAATATCACAACCCCAGAGAGAGGTTTCTAATCTTACAAAGGGGTACATTTTTCACTATACTCCCAAACTCTATATCCTAATCCTCTAGACTACAGTCTCATTAATATACAAAAAATAGGAGATCCACCAAAAGGGGGGTTCTTACATCTTCTAGAAGAGTACATTTCTGATTTCACTCAACCCCAATTCTACTTAGCAATCAAACTAGGGCTTTCTTATGCCATAAAAACTACTTCATCATCGCCATGAATCATGAAATTAAAAAAATTTATTAAACCTACATTTAGGGTTAGGTGGGTTTCTTTAACCTTGTATTTGTTTTGGCCCATGTCAAAGATAGGGTGTCTGGATCGTGTTTTTAGGGTCTTTGAGTTTTTGATGTCTGTTGAGAGAAACTAATTTAGATTATTCCAACTAGTGTGATCTAGGACCAAATGTTGATGTCACCCCACACTATTGAATCGGATATAACCATGGGCTGATTAAAAACTACCACCATCCTACTACCTAAAAGAGAGAATTCGAAAAATTAAAGAGGAGACCCTAAAATCAAAAACAAACTTGGTATTCTAATTGATCCCCTCGAAGAAATACAATCAAACGGAAACGAGAGATGAATTTGAAATAATGATTATTGGGGTTACTTTCAGTTTAGCTGAGGAATGATCACAAAGTCCAGTTGGTTGAATCAAAATCTTCCAACATATAACCGATCGGTGTTAAAATTCACATAAACATCACAATTCACAAGGATAAACAAAGTAGAAACCTACAATTCCGTATATAACTATCAGATTGTGAAAAACTTACTTTGGCAATTGTACCAAGCTGATAAGAAGAGCACACCTCTCCCTCTTGGTCCGATTCCAAATATTTCACCGATCTATACATGAGAGTGAAAGAATAATAATTTAGAGAGAGGAAATTATCGTAGGCTTCAATATATGTATGTACTTTCCCATAGCCAAACCCTAAGTGGGAGAGGAGACTCACGTGACAATGTTAGCCAGTTTAATATATTTGTGCCCATTGGAGTACCCAAGACCAGAACCCAACAGAATGTTTACGAAACTGTAGTTGTTTTGGAAGGAGCATACAACCACAATTTATTAGATCTTCGTTAGCAGTTCTATGAGGGAAATATATTTCCTTTTACCAGACATTGTGTTTTCCATAAGCCCTTGATTGTTACGATTCATCAACCAGGCATGCCATATGTCGAATTGTCTGCGATAAAAAGACTGCAATTGTAACCATGCTCGAATACCGCTAATTTTGGAGAGTTGTTATGATTGTTTCTCTGAACAGAGGCCTATCATCATGATTCTATTAAGCACAGAAGCACCATCTAAATAAAATGTAATCTTTTGGCAGGGACTAGTCAGACATTCGGAATCACCCTGACTATCTAAGGGAAAAACAAAAAAAACGATAAAAGAAAGAAAGAACAGAGATACTCATAAAAAAATTAGACCATGTTTTATTCAAAGACGAAGAGAAAAATCAAAATAGAAACAAACTGAATGCAAACACAGTTTTTTCAGACAAGTCAATAACTGCGAGTCAATTGCTATGAAATCTTCTAATTTTAGGAATAAAATGGACCATTTACTACATTAGAAGAAAACAAATATTAGGAAAAGAAATACCCTGCCAACAATGTCAACAGGAGAAGTTGCAAAAGACATGAAACAAAATGAAAAAGCCAAACAACATTCATCAATATAGGTCGTAAACTGATACACTCTCCTCGGTCTTCTAACAGTCTAAGACGTACAAGAGAATGATTACAAGAGCCACCAGAAAGATACCAAACGTGCACTATTAGATACTTCAATGAGATTGCAATCTTGGAAATAGATCCCCCAAATGAGGCCTAGATTCATTAAAGAGCTACCTGTCCGCAGCTGCATAGACTTTTTAGTAGGAAAGGTCATCATTGTTAGCAATCCGAGTCTTAAAACCAGTCCAGTGTCGAAACATTTTAGCGAGTAACTACATCGATAGTAGCACATGAAGAAGGTTGGGAGGTCAGCATTTTCTCGCAAATTTCAAAAATTCTCGTGGATTTGACATAACTTTTATTAGTGTTGAGAACCATTTCTTCAAGACGTGCGCATTCCCAATGATACTCTCACCCATTTCTAGTTCAACTCACTTGCTTCGAAAGTGGAAATGCAAACTTTTTCGAGATTTATTAAGCATACACACCACTGCGAGACAATTCCTTTGCATCCCAACATTACTTGCTTCAAATGCGTTAAAGTAGTTATTGGTGGTCCTAATACAAAAAAAGAGTAGATTAAGCATTAACGTTTTGAAAGAATCTAATCAATTCATGAATGAATTAATAAGCTAATAAGAATGACAAACTTACAAAAGAAATACAAGAAATTTTGACAGGGACAAGGCCTTCATTAATGAACACATCACTCGCATTATGTTTTTTCAGTCGTCGGGCGGAATGGATAGCTTATATGCTTCAGTTTTGGACAGGATGTGGGCGACAGACTTTGATAAATTTGAAATAGCAGAGAGAGACCTGCAAACAACCAATGTCATGAAAGATTGTAGAGACAACTAATCACTGTTTATACTAAAATAAGATGGTAGTAAACAAAAAGACGACATACTCCATGTACTATACAGAACTGCAGCATGCTAGCGTTGTTGATGCGTTAAACTAGTAGCACGGTAATCTCGAGTTGGGTAGTTGGTCCATGTCTTATAAAATGGCGAGTGATAATTCAGAAAGGGAGGGCAATTTGTTAAGAGTAATTCCTTGAGGAATATCGCCATATAGCACAACTTTTCTAGGGTTGGGATAGAAATGAAGAGAACATTAGGCGAGGACAGTCGCAAACTGTCGATCTTTACGTTCTGTAAAAGTGGCACATTGAGAATGTTGGTTGTTAAGTGGTTATCAAAGAACGTGATCTCTGAGCGCTAAGTCTTGAGTACCGGAAACTGGATATTGAAGGGAATTTGAGATGTGAGTCAGCATACACAACTTCCATTTTAACGAGACTTGGAAGTGGAATAGCAATGAGGAGCCTCATTTGTGCTACAATTTCTCTGCTTCTCTTTTCGAAAAAATCGCGAAACCCAACATTAAGTTTTGAACATTATGGGCTTACAGCATAAGAGATCCATGTATTCAACGACCGCAAGTGAAGTCTTAGTAAGTATAGCTACTTGTTAACCTTTGACTTGTCACGAAGACGAAGGGTCTTATTCAACAAAAATCGTTCAAACCCCCCCTTCACAAAAGGTAGGAGCATCAAGAATATCATCAAAGCCAAATTAGGAGAAAAAAGAGGTAACTCGCATTTTGGATAAAATTGTGGTTCTCATAGTGTCTTTCATGGAAGAAGAATGATGTGATCTATTACGAGTTGAAGGCCAATTGCTAATCTATCTCCTATTCATCTACAACATCATTATCATTCTTTTTTGATACTTTACTAGTCCTAACCATTTTAGAATTAGGGACTAAAAAAGCTCTGACACAACTTCCTTAACAAGCTAACTAAAAGACCCTAAATCAAAAAGAAATTTAGGTTCTTAATGGCACCCCTCAAAAGAGATCAATCAAACGTAAACGAGAGAGATTGAAATTCGAAGATTAAAAGAGGGCTATGTACCTTGTTCAAGAATGGAACTGAAGTTATTGGATGTAGAGATCGCGAGGGGAGAGTTGGGAGATGGTTTTGGTTGATTTGATGGCAGACAGCCCAAGGAGAGAGCATCCTAGCAGCAAGTGGGAGTTGGGTGTTGGCTCTGTACAGGGGCCCACAAAAAACCCAAGTCACACCCATTCCCATCCAACGAGTTTGTGTTTTTTTTTTGTTTTTTTAGTCCGGGTGGTATTCATTTCTGTCATGAATTATTCACTTCTCATGCACTATTCATTCTCTCTACACATTAAAAAATAAAAATAAAAATTTATTTTTTTTAAATTGGGGCGGTAATCAACAACACCGCGCGGTAATCCAAACCACCCACACTACAAATTTTTTGAGTGTGAGCTCCCTACACATCAGTTTGAGTCCTTAGGCCAGCTAGCGAACTCACACTAAACAGTGTCGCTGGGAGGGGTTGTGGGTGGGGGTTGGCAAACCAAACTTAACCACAACCTGCTGCGGATGCTCTAGAACATCTCTTAAAGTGCCTCACTACTGGGTTATAAGGTGCCACCTAGGATTTTCGTAATCGAGAGTGCTTCACACCTTGGATTGAGTATCAAAAGCAAGGCGGAATTAGACTCAGTCTTGCTTTTAAAGTTGCGATTGGGCGCCTATATGTTTTAAACAGGCGTCTAAGGTTGGGGTCCAATTTTTTTCTTACAAAAATCAAATCGGCGCCAAAGACTTGGCGCGCCCATTTTTTGGGTTGTTTAAAAAAAATATATATATATAAAAATTAAACAGGCGCCCAACACTGGGCGCCTGTAAAAAAATCCAAGTCATATACGTTGAAGAAATAGAGTCTCACCCTGGATTTGGTTTTTTTTCAACCAAGGTAATGAGGCACTTTAGGAGATACTTTTAGAGCATCTCCACCAGAAAGTAGGACGATATATGCTATTCCGGTTACTGCCCAAAAGGTAGACATACATTTTTCTTGCATAGGGCTAGCATTGTATCGCCCCACAATTGTGATTTGAGGATCTCGTGTGTAATTCAGTCCAGTAGGCCTCGATTTCGTAAGCTAGTTTCTTTAGATGGTGTAGGGGTGGCATGGGTCGGGTTGGGGCGGTAGGCAATACCATCCCCATACCCGCCAAATGACCCTACCCCAAAACCCGTCCAATACCATTTACTTATGAGGAATACCAAAACCCGCCCCAGCACCGTGTAAAAACTAAATCATTGACAAAAAAAAAAAACGAATTGCTAGGAATAAGTTTGAGATAATCTTCATTTATCTTCAACAGAATGGGAAACGAGCTGAGGATTTAGACAATTAACCTTCACTGAGCCAACTGAGGATCAGAGGCAATTTAACCTTCACTTCTAATTAGCCATAACTGAAAAACTGTTATATTAAAGTTGAAATGAAGCCACCTAGTTCAATAGGTCTATAAGAAGAAGAGAAGTTGATGGAAATGGAGGTTTGGAAGAAGTTATGAAGGCAGGACTGTACGAAGAGAAGAGACGAAGAAACATGTCCACGTCTTCGAGTTCAGAAATTAGAATTACGGTAACTTGGATGTAAAGGGTATTCCGTCATATCATGTATAAAGGGTCGGGTGATGGGGCCCATTTATTTAAGCATTAAAACCAGACCCGCCCATTAAATAAATAGTTTTTTTTAAACCAAACCCCTCATTAAGGGCGGGGGCGGGTAGTAAATTGTCAGCCCGATTTTGGTGTTTATTTAAGTATCAAGGACCCCGTAACAGAGTATTGGAAAGCGCTGCTTGGAGAAAGAAGACAACCGCCCCAAGAAAAGTAAAAATGGAACCACATGACTTAACGCATCTCAATATAGAGGGTATGTTGTTCCGGTTACCATACTGAATTCCAGAATCGAACTGTTTTGGTCAACAAAATTAATTTTTATTAGGCGCTTAACGGTTCAGTATCCTAACACCAAAAAGCCAAATGATAGATTTTTTTCTTGGGCGCGAATCGGTTCAGCGTGTTGATTCATTATTTTTCCCACTTGGCAGTGTGTATTAAAAAAATTATTGGGCTTGAACAAGTTCAGCACCTAAATAGTTTATAAAAAAGTTGTTGGGTGATAACGGTCTCAGGCTACACGGTATGCGATACTACCGCCAAGTTCAGATTTTGCATAGTTGGAGAGGTATGGGGTGAGATAACTGTACACGTACCTTGTTTGGATGGGCTTTTAAAAGAGTATGGGAAACTTTAACAACATACCACTCGTTGGAGATACTCTTAGAAGTTAGAAACAAACAATTGATCAATCGACAAGAATTCGGATGGCGAATTTACCATAGTAGTTTAAGAAAAGAATCTGACACTAGATCCAAATAAAATTAACCAGCACAGACATCTTCTAGCAGCGAGGGGGGTTCGACACCCGGCCAACCAAAACCCACAACCAAATCAACCTACCCAGCAAGCCAGTAGTGTGAGTTTGCCAACGTGGTTTTTTTTTTTTAAAGTTAGAGGAAATTAAAACACCGCGCTGGTTTCTTTGTTACCGTTGCCAACGTGGTTTTTTTTTTAAAGTAGAGGAGATTAAAACACGCGCGCTGTTACTTTTACAGCGCGGGGTAAAAAGAACACCGCCGCCAATATGTAAGTAAAAATCACCAATAATTCGACTATTCTTTAGTTTTTACATCACCTCTCTCTCATAAATCCTTGGTAAAAAAAACTTTAATTCCAACAAAACAAAACTGCAATGCCAGAGGGAGACCACACTTCAGTACTCGCCTGGTTTGAGAGGAATAAGAGTCTGAGTGTTCCATAACTCGTCGAGGGCCGGAAGTGAAGAAAAATGGGTGGAATTTGAAGATGTTCAACCCAAGATTACCAAACCCAACCGAAGTAAACTTCCGCGGAAGTGTTAACCAACTCCCAGACGGAGCAGTCACATCTATTATACGGGAAAAGAACTCCGCGTAGTTGTGTTTAATTGTTAAAATTATGTTTTCTCAGTAAATCAAGTGTTTACAAATATGCCTCAGATGAACAGAATCGGGATGTCGCATGCGTGTGCAGTCGGTAAATCACTACGGTGTCAAAGTGAACATTCAAAAGACCATCCGCCGCAGAGCTGCCAAAGACAGATGCCTTGTTTACCAAAGGGATGCGCTAGGATGTGCGATTGGAACTTCTCGAGCCCCAGAAGAACTTCTTACTCTCTGGCCAATAAATCATCATTTATACGCCACATCTGCCCAACCCAAGACAAACAGGTTTAAAGTCGAATCCGTCCCTCCTCAAATATTCATTTGATAAACATAGTTAGTAAATGCAGACGAAAGATTAGCATGAACATAAGGATGTTCTAGTATGAAAAGAACCCATTTAAGTTTTACCTGATAAGTTTTGGTTCAGTCTATGAAACGGGACAAATTGGAGACTCACTGTCACTGATATCGTTACTGCAAGAAGTAGTACGAATGGTGAATATATTGCTATAATTAAAACATGAAAATTAAAAGTTCAAATTGAAAGAATGACTTAAATCTTTTACCTCACAATAGCGGCTGTAAATCGTCTGAAACTGATAATTCTCATCCATAAATGTAAATGTTTAGGATGTGAGATATGATGCTCCAGTCCTCTCCTACGTCCTTCTCGCAGCGTGGTCCCAGGATAGAACATCGAGTAATATACAATTCTTGAAGTGAGGAAACATGTTGCAATTCAACGGGTATACACGTTAAGTTATTGCAGTGGAATACTTTCAAAGTTTGGAGTGCCTTGAGTTGTGATAAGCCTTGTGGAAATGTTGAATGTAGTGAATCCTGAATGTACATAACTTTGAGGCTGGTATTGTATTTGTAGGGTAATGATCTTGAAAGGGAACCTGCATCCCCATCTAAAATACGCTCCTCAAGAGCGGAGGAAGGCATGAGATTCTCAATTTTGGACAATCCTCAATGAACAGTTTCTTCACTGAATCAGATAAGATTTGGTGCAGCATTGACTTTAGGATAGGGCAATTACAAATATCCAGTCGTTGAAGTAGAGGCATAACGTTAATATCAACACTTGAGGTCTCCATTACCCACTCCTCCCAATGCTTCATGTCTTTTATAACAAGTTCCTTCAAGTTTGGGTAAGCTACTGTTGTTGTTTACGCCTCCAAACCATTGAAGAGTCCCTTGGGTGATAATGAATCTAATCCTTCTAGATAGAGAAGTTGAAGCGATACCAGCTTTAGCCAAGACGGTAATACCTCCAAATTTCTGCAGTAATGGATTGATATTAGACGGAGCATAATTGGGAACTCCATACAATTTGGGAAAACCATTGTAGTACCACACTATCAAATCCTCCAAGTTTGCGTGGCTTATAGCCTCTTTTGATCCACCTCCTTTGATATTTGTTATTGCTAGGAAACCACGGAGGTTGTTGAGATTGCTTAGTTCCCGAAGCTGATAACCTTCTTCACTCATAACGAAGCTAGTCAACGTTTGAAGATCTCTTAGGCCCTGAAGTCCTTTCGGTAAACAAGGTGCCTCAAGTTAACTAGTTTTCTTAGCCCTTCAGGAAGTCTACGAAGATTTTGACACCAATTAAGTCTCAGCGTTTGCAAGTTTCTAAGATTACAAACAGTTTCAGGTAATTCCACAAACTTTGTTTCTGATAAATCGAGATACCTTAGATGTATTAAACTCCCCACCTCATTTGGTAGTGTTTTATTTGCAACATACGACAAATTCAAGGTCCTAAGACATTTCAAATGGTCTAACAATTTTATATCTAGATTGGGTCTTGGATTCCTGTATACCCATACAAAGAAAGTTCGCAAATTCTTTGCATTCAAAATAGGGGGAGGAATGAAAGAGTCATTAGATTCCCTGATCTCAAGTGTTACGTGGCGGGCTATGGAATAGTCGAATTTGGTGTCCACGCTCTCCACAATCGAGCACTCATTGTTTGCAACAAACTTTGCAAAATCATGCATCTTACAAGATACATCGCCATACTCATCTATTTCCAGATCTTGGAAGAATGAGCGCGACGCCAAATCATCAAAATACTCTCCCCCAATTATCTCCATGCCCCTTGTTGGAGAGGATAAGATAAAACCTTGTGACATCCACAGCTTTATAAGTTCATCCTTGCATAACCTATAATCTTTTATATAGACGACACAATATGTAAAGCAACGCTTCAGGTGGGAAGGTAAAGCATTGTAGCTTAGCAACAAAGGTGGTAAGACCTCTTTACTGACTTTGGGCAATTCCCATAAGTCGCTTGCCAAGACATCTTGCCAATCTTTCATCGTTCTTTTATAGGGCATGACACTTCCTAAGGCCTTTGCAGAAAGAGGCACACCTTTGCATTTGTTTGAATTTTTTTTACCTATACTCTCCAATCTATGGCAGTCTTCTTCTGCCCTCCCGTAAAAAGCAAGACGTCTAAACAGCAACCAACAATCATCATCATCTAGTACTGCCAGATCATGTTTGTAGGTCGAACCTACTGCCACTGCAACAACCTCGTTGCGTGTGGTAACTATGACTCGACTTCCTTTTGCCCCAAGATCAAGGGCACATTTTATTTGGTCCCAAACCTTTTTATCCTCAGTCCACACATCATCCAATACAAGAAGAAATTTCTTGCCTCGGATAGATTTGCACAACTGTTGATGAAGAGTTTCCCAAGAAGTAACAGTTGGGACACTGTCACCAAGAGCTTCAATTATTTTTTCGGCAAGCTTTTTCACGTCAAATGGATCCGAGACACACACCCATATTTTCTTTTCAAAGTGGTTCGACACTTCATTGTCATTAAAGATAAGTTGTGCTAAAGCCGTCTTTCCAAGGCCCCCCATTCCTACAATAGAAATGACGGGTACACCCATCTGTTCTTCACTACTCTCGCTCAATAACTTGCTAACTATCGTCTTTTTATCCAGACCCCGACCGTATATATCTGATTTATTGATCATAGAGATAGTATCCGGTCTTACAATGGGATCCTCGATTATTGTGACCGAAGTAAGACCATATTTATCTTTCTCACTAGCAATCACGTCTAGCCTTTCTCTTAACTCTTTCATCTTACGACCAATGCCATGGTGCAAGCTAAGTTTATTGAAACAAGAGCAAGGAGATAAAATGTAGGATGATACATTTTTCTTGCTACTACTAGAGCCACCAAATATTTTTCTAGACTCCCCATGCTTGAGGAGAGAGAAAAAAGAAGAAGGAATAGGGAGCCTATAAAAGTTATTTTATTACTCTTTGCCTCCCTAAAATAAGTTTAGGGAAGCTGCCCAATAAATTAGCTACAACATGCTAATAATTTTTTCTTATAATAAGGACATTTGTTTGTAACTGTAACCTCAGTTAAGTAGAAAACAAATCTTTTCTTTGGGTAGGCTTGATCTGTTCACATCTTAGTCCAAGGCGCACCCATCATATTTTAGCTCATAATATACATCTTACCGAAGATACACTCAATGTTGCACATCCATCTTACAAGTTACAAAGCACCTCCGCATCGCATGGGGTTTTTTGGCATGTAAAATCATAAACCTTTATGATTCCTTAGGCAAAACAGGGCTGGGAGCAACCCCACTTTGTCGACCAACATTAAACTCCACAAAGTCAATATTCCATGATATATAAACATTAAGCCAAAGCAATAGCTGCTACTTGGTACTTGAATTGGCGCCAAAGCAATACTGTAATAAGGCAAAGCGAGATACAGCAACAATTGATCAATTCACCAAGAATCCCAGAAGGCCAATTTACCATAGTAGTTTAAAAGGGAAGAATTTTGACAACTAAGATCCACATAAAATTAACTATGCATCACTAAATAAGTTTACAAACTATCCGGACAAATTCTAAGTTTGCTCAAGAAAATTATAAGTTTTGAGACACTTCACATTTCCCCCCAAAAAAAGAGACAACAGCAGTGATGGAGGTTCAAGATTTGGAAGAGCATGTAAGGATGTGGGATTTGAACTTCTCGAGTTCTGAAAGAACCTCTTCCTCTGGCCGATAAATCAAATCATTCATACGCCAGATCTGCCCAATCCAAGACAAACAGGTTCAACAATTAGAAGAGAAGAAAAAAACATGGCCCCAGAGAGAGCAGACCGCATATCAAACAGTTACAAAAATATGGAAGAAAAGTTGTGGGAAATATTTATATCAAGGAGGAATATAATAAATTCAACTATAGTTGATATAGAGTGCGGCTATTACCTGTAGTGTTCCACCTCCACCAGTGCTTTCGCTATCTTCTGACACACTAACAATTGTCCAAGGATCGGATGTGTTCCAGTGAAAATCAACCACCTTATCCCTACATACATAAGCAAATCCATCAATATATGAAGGCTTATCTCCTACAGAAGATGCAAGTCCTACATTATTTTGCTACTTAGTTCCACAAACGTGACAGTTCCCCCTCAACTACTATTTTTTCCTAATCCTCTCGTCAATTTTCTCTTCCCAATGCATACATTTTCTATACATAATCAAATCAGTTTTTATCCTTAATGAAGCAAGGGAGGTATGCAAAGTTTTGCCAGTGTGGCCTGTAGTTGAACTTCGAGAAACTGTGTCACTTCTTGTTGTTTGGTTCACAGAGGAAGTTGATTGAGTTAAAATGGTTTTCCATACTTTGGTCCTAATGGTGGAAAATGGCAGTGGAGAAAGCACAAAAGGGCTTGAGGTTGAAGAAAATAATTACGATAAGTTAAGCCAGTATTTAAAAAGCCACTTTAGATCGATGTAAAAATCGAGGGTGAAAAGAGATCATCACGACTTCCATCATTTCTTTAACATTTCAACCAAAGGAGAGAGGGAATGTACTACATGGGAAGCGGGAGTGGGAGTGGGAGTGGAAGTGGGAGCGGAAGAGAGAAAATGCAGGAGGGAGAGTGACATCAAATGGTTTTAACGTAAACCGGTAGATGTGCTTTTTTTTGTGAAACAACAAAAACATGAGTGACATGACAGAACCACTTTCATCAGTACCTATATCCTAACTTAATAGCATAGCCCTCTACTAGATCAACCACTTGCAGATACAGTTAACTCGTACCTATGTCCAGCATGTTGAAAGAATAAGCCTGGTGGAGAATTTGGCATCCTCGGTCCGACATGTTCTTTCTTTTTACCAACCTGGAACACAAAGAAACTAAAGTCATATACTTGTATATAGGTTTCACACAGAAAGAAGTTAAGGCTATGTTTCATGGTTGCACTGATTCCGTAATATTTATAATTGAGAACAGAAAAGTTTTTGACTGGAAAATAGTGGATAATAATTACCGAGATATAGTATAGAAATAAAGAAAGAATAGTTAGGTATATTTGAAATAACAAGTTTTTGACTGGAAATATTGGAATTATAAAATAAGAGAAATACAAAGGGAATCTCTCCATGTGATATTGTGAATATGTTTTTTCCAAGGATGCACGAAAAAAAGATGCTCCTAATATCACAAGTAAATGTATGTTAATGGATATATCAAAATCAATAGGATATAATAACATCACCAGGATATTATAGAATTGACATACCTTCTCATAATCCCAAACATTCAAAAGACCGTCCTCTGCAGAGCTGCCAAAGACAGTTGCCTTGTCTGGAGACCACTGAGAAATGAGAGAACAATTTGTCAAGAGAAAGTACAGAAACCCAAGCAGCTCTTAAGTAGGAAGACTGTCATTATCATAAAAAAGAGAAAAAACTCAATCATACCTGAACACAAAGAACAGCGGCTTTGTGACCTTCAAACTTATAAATGGGTGATCCAACTCCACCAGAGGTAAGGTTCCGACGGTCAAACATGCGTACAGAATTATCTGCAGAACTGATGTAGAAAAATATATATGAGAACAAAAAAGTTGACTATGAAATAGGCTCGGAGCTTTATGAGTCTTCGCTATTGGTACAAAGCGAGCTGTAATTTGTACACTAAAGCTACAAATGTCCATTAACATTAATAGTTCACAGCAAGATGAATAGATGGAATGAAAACATACCCTGTTAGAATGAGATTCTCATCATGGGGATTCCAATCAACACAGTGAAGATCCGCATCGTGAGCTTTCTCAACCTGTGGACAAGACAAATAACACCAGCCTATAGAACAGAATAGAACACATTGGTTTATACTGAAACGACCAAAAATTTTTAAGTTAAAATTATCATTGCTGAAAAATTACAAAAACAAAGAAAAAACTGATAGACGCAGGCTTATTGGGCAAAATTGTACAGTAACATTTTATAAGATACCTTAAGTTTTCCAACAGAATCATATTCAGAATTGGGGACAATATACTTAAAAACAAATATATAAACCAACCGCTCCAGGATTCGAATAATTGCATCAACATAATATATAGGATTCAGTGGATGACAGGCACGAAGATGATACGCGAGTTCTTTGATGAGCATTTAGCAGATTTTGCCCTCTTAATTTGGTTTTCGCATGTGTAGGATTCTTCCATTTCCTCTTTTATGTCTGGCTTTGTTCGTTTAGTTTTGTACTTATTGTCATCGTCTATTACAGCATCTGGTTTGTCAGAAATTAGTTTCTCCAACGATAAGACATCACATTCACAACCAAAAACTGTTTGTTTAGTTTTATACTTATTGTCACCGTCTATTCCAGTATCTGGTTTGTCAGAAATTAGTTTCTCCAATGATAAGACATCACATTCACCAACAAAAACTAAGTGAAGATGCTACATGGATGTCCTAATAACCCTTTGCAGCTTTGAACTTCACTTCTAATAAGGATAAGATATTACATGGGTGTCTTAACACGATGTATTTTAGACGTGTCAATCCCTTAGGGATAAGTTCACAATAACTCAGTGACTCAGTATCAATGTTATGAAGTTCAAATCTTGGATAAAGGCAAAAATGAGGACCTAGTAATATTTAACTTTTCAAGATGGTGCAATCATACTTAGTGTACATTCTTCCAACTGGAAAGAAAAATGATGAGTAGTTATCAGTTATCACAGTGGAAGAAAGCTCACCTTCACTGCGGGATTAGTACCAGATCGTGCATCCCAAAGAATAAGACAAGAATCATCACCTACGCTACAAAACTCCTGCGAACTGCATAAGCATTAAAAGAACAATTAGTTAGCAAAAAAAATTATTTATCAAAAGAAATCAAACCCGCTTAACTCTATATCAAAAGGAGAACCCAGAAAATAAGGGAGGGATAGCAAATATCCTTATTCAAATCTTTTCCTCATAGCTAAACGACCAAAAAAAATGAAAAGCTACAATTCTCATGTTGAGAAAAAACATTTCTGTGAATTGAGGTAACATGGAGAAAAATTGTTGAAATGAATCTTTCAAGTAATGTTTGTTTTTGTGACAGAAAGGACAAGTAGCCTTGTTAATCAGGAAAAAGAAAATTACGAAAACCGAATGATGTGCCAATTAACAAGTAGCCTTGTTAATCAAGAGATTTTTAGTAATTCAAAGTGAAATAAAATTTATTTTTTTTGGGCATCCAGACAAGATTTTAAGCCAAAAGCCATTAGGTGTAATGATATCTCTATATATGTGATTATAGATAAAACTCGAGGTGCTCTAAATTATACATTCAAATAGACAACCAAAAATAGGCGCTACCTGATTATCAAAAAAGAACAAAAATCCAACTGAAAGAATGCATTCTTATGATAAGCGCAAGAGGACAACCAGATAAAACTACTAGTGCATGCATAATCATTTTGTGATGTAATACGTAGTGGTTACAATACTCACCTTGATGGACAGAACTGGACGTCTTCAACGGTATCATCATGACCATGGTAGATACCACGTGGTCCAACAGTGATGCTATCTCCAGATTTTTCAATCTTAGAAGTTTGTTTCGCAGAAGTTGGAGATTTTGACCCTGAGTCTGTTGCTGAAGCAGTGATATGATCCTCAATACTCCACAACACGACAGACTTGTCTTTCCCTGTAATAGAAGCAGTCATAGAAAAATGGATATAAGAGCAAGGAATGTCTAAATATCAGATCCTACGGCACATAATCATCTTAGATGAATCGCGCGGAAAGACACGAAAACAAGAATACGATCTCCACGTTATTGAGTTATATAACCAATTCTATGTCAAAGCTCCAAACCGCCAAACACTACAAATAATTGTTTTGCATGAAGAAATACTAAGTATAGCATTCTATCCTAAAATATGTGTCCATAAATATCTTAATCTCCTTCACAACGATACTATAAATGTACAATGAAAGGAACTTTTGTAAAGGAAATTCCTCTTACCTCCAGAGAGCACAAAAGGTTCAGTTGGGCACATGGCAAGTGCAAATTCGGCATTTTCTTGATGCCCAGTTAGTATCTGCAATACAATTAGGCCATATTTGACCAGAGCTAGCATCAATTTTAAGGAATTGGCCATAAAATAATTCTAAGCTGATAATTTTTATGATAAGCACAAGAGAACCAAATCTGGACGAGAATCAGCAGCTCCCAGGACAGCATGACGATTAGGTTGAGTCTCAACGTCCCAAATAAAAACCTAGTAACAAAATGGGTCATGATCATTCAATACAATATTCCATAATGTAGAAACACATAGAAATTCTAATAGTCTAAAAGCAGCTGCCTCATGATAGAACTTGGAAAAAAATAATAAAACACATCATCTAAAATCACTTACATCCGAGCTGTCAGTATGTGTGGCAACTATCTTAGTGTTCTGTGGCAGTTCCCTGATTCTGTTGACCTGCAAAATCAAAATGAACTTATTTTTAAGTGCGTAACCCAAGAATATTTTGGTTATTTTTAGAGAATAAATGTTATGGTTATGAGTTCATTCAAATGCTTTTGAGCTCTACAAAAACTTAAAGAGTTCAGAGATCATCTGATTTTATTGCCCTAATATAATAACACCAACAATGTGGAGAACCTGCAGGGCTGGAGAAGGAGAAGGAAGGAAGAGAGAAGAGAAAAGTCTAGTTTGAGGGATTTTCCAGATATAATTAGTCTTATCTGGCTTTGGGGCTTATCTAGAAAGAGATAGGAAGTGGGGGCTCTTCTCTTCGCATCCCCCAGTCCTTCACCCTCTACTTTCTCGCACGTTACGCTAAAGAAGCACTAATTCAGCATTTGGAACTAGAAAGTCTTATATCTCATGCCCCTAATGTGCTTTCCTATTAGTTGACGGGGGAAACTTGTGCACTCTCTTAACTCTCTTCTTAAGCTTCGGGTTTCACAATTCCCAATTTTAACTTAAGTAACGAAAATACTCAACAAACATTCAAATTTAGTAGATCTACCAAAAACAGACACATATAAGGTAAACTCAACGTGATCAAGCAATCTCAATAGCAACACACAAAGAACAAAAATAGTAATCTCGCAAAACTAGTAAAAACGAGTACACAAATACTGTATAACTACGCACTATTTACCTCTCCTGGATGTATAATGGTCTTGAACTTCTTCACAAACGGCGACCGCGCCTCTTCATTAAACTACAAATCACAACAACACTCAAAACTAACCATAACTTCCCCCAAACTAAAATAAATTGAGAAATACAAAAATCACCTGAGAGATGTGCTCCGCAGCTGCAACTCTCGGTTTCACAACTTCAACATTCGCAATCACAAGCGTATTTGGAACACTACCATCAGTCTAAAATAAAAACACACAAATCATTTCAACACATCAAAATATGCATTTTAACCCTAAAATCAAAAATCAAATCATGAGAGTTAAACAATCACTACTACTACTCACTCACCTGTTCAGAGAGGTAAAGCCGCTGGCGATTCTTGTAAGTCGCTTGCTCCAGTTGTGGACCCCACCTGATTACCAAAGCAACAACAAAATACACCAAATCGTTACAACAAACAATTCGAAACCCTAGAAATGAAGATGAAACCCTAGGAGAGAGAAAGTGGTGGTTTTACCGGCAAGAGAGAGAAGGCCAAACGAGGTTGTGGTTAGCGAGCCAGTCGTAGAGAACAGGGACGAGTGACTTCCATTGTGTGTACCTCTCATCGACCGATGGTTTCCCTCTATCCTTCATTTTCTCTCTCTACAACTCGCTCTGTTTCTCTCTCTACGACTCACTCACTCGCTCTCTATGACTCGCTTTAATTTCCCGCTTCTCTCTCTAGAAATAGAAATCGAGAGGGAAACTCTATTGGGAGAGATAGAGAGGGTTTTGGTGTTTGTGACAGATTGGTTGATCGTGGCCGTTGGTTTTATTTTTTGAGTGTTGATCGTGGGGTTTGAAGTGTGACATCTGGCCCTGACCGTTCAGGGTACCTGCATCTTTGAACCGGATATATCACTGTCAAACACTTGGTTCAACCTGATTGGTTGATCTCGTCCGTCTCATTTATGTATGCTTGATGGAGTGATCCCGAAGTGTGTCTTGTGGCAGGTGGGGAGACGACGAGGATGGGGATGAATTCCGATTGGAGACGATGAACCGTAACCGAAAGGAGAAGATATCGAAGAGAGAGCTTTATAGATTGAGCATGGAGAAAAACTCATTTCAGTCGAATGTCCGCTCAGACTGAGGAAGCGTAATGAGTAATAACATTGCAAAATTATGTATAGGTTTGCATAGCGGGAGGACGACAAATCCAAAGAAATTGATACTGATGAGCCACTGGGTGTCCTTGCCTGTGACACCGGAGGGAGATTAATATGTCGATAAGAAACTGCAATAGACTACTGGAGGCCGATAACCAGCCACGGTGCTAATCATGAGATCCATCACACATATCGGTTCACCCGAAAACAAAAGACTTGTACAATATACATTCAAAAGGCCATGGCTGTCTCTGACCAATACGCACAAATGATGGGAAAGCCTGAAAAAAACAGACTTCTACAATACACATTCAAAAGGCCTTGGCCCTTGCAATTACTTATTAAGTCGAAGCAAGCTAACAACACTTTGGTGGCAAAAATGTCTTCACAGACCATAAATAATGAAGATTGTGCATTCTATAAACCAAGCAAAAACACAACTAATATCGTTTACAAAGTGTGATATTTCATGTGAACTAATACTCCAGTTCTTTTGCTGAAATTCCCGCCATGAGCTTGTAGATTTCAGACATACACACCAGTAGCTAAAAGCAAGAACAGAGATCCAAAACCCTGCAATAGAAACAAACTTTCAATCTTAGTAATCAATGGATCGGGCATGTTAATATAGAGCATTTAAAATAGCCTCTCTAAGATCTGAGATTTAGGCTTTAGTTGGAACACTCAGAAATCACAAACGTTTTCGGGTGATTTGGACATGCTATCCACCAGAGATCCAATGGTCTGCAATTGTCTAAATTACTGAAAATGTTTCCGATCACATTAACATTTCTAGTGTACTAGGCTGAACCTTAGTCAAGGTAGAGAGTTCAAACCTAAGAAACAAAATCAAAAAAGAACATAGAGTAAATTGTGTAGCTTTAACTCAGAGCGATTCACTCAAAGTAGAGACACTACTTATTAGTATTTCCAAAATGGCTTGGATGTAGCTTTTAATCTATGAGTGATTTACTCAAAAGTGTTAGTGATTTAAAATGGATAGCTTTCACTGCTCATCCTCATTCAATATGGCAAACTGTGTAGCAAGAGTTACATGTGACAAAGCTAAAAAGGGAGCTCAGGCGCGGACATCACACCTTCTGAAAAATGTATTGTGACACTGAAATTGTTCTTATCTTCAAAGTGGTAACTTAATGCTCACACCTTTTAAAGTGGGTACTGGCTAGTAGAGAAAATCAATGAGGAGTAGTTGTCTCTTAGAAAGGTACAATGGTTTGACTTACTCTGGTTTTTGTTAGTTAATTTCCTATAGTGTGAATTTACAGCGAAACTTGTGTAAATGTTCTTAATCGATAAGATTAATTAGCTATGTAACATGGACACTCCATATTCCCCAAAAAAATCCGTGTCCAAACGTGTCGGACACTCGGACACACGACACTCGTGTCGACACTCCAACGGACACTTCTTGCTTAGATCATAACCTTTTTGACATAGCTTTTAGAAAGTTTTCAATTCTTATACATGTTATTCAACCATACTAACTAGTATCATTGTTTTTTGTTTGTTATTAGTCATAAATTAACCCATAAGTTAATATAACCCATAAGTGTTGGGACTTGTTTGTTATTAGTCGTAAAAATATGTCGTAAATTAACCCATACGTGTGTTAGATAGGTTAAATAACCAACATAAGCATAGTAGAAAATAAGAAATAAATTTTTTACAGCCGTGTCCCCGTTTTTACATATTTTTGGGTCGCCGTGTCCGACACCGACACCCGAATCCGTGTCGTTGTTACCTAGTTAATTAGGATTAAGAATTGACGGACATACCAGGAAAACCGACGCTACTGCCCCAGTAGTGAGCTCTTTGGCTATGCTACGATTTCGTCTGGAGGAGGTAGCTTCGTAACTGCGAAAAGAGAAACACAAAAATAAATGCTATCCAAAATATAAGAGGGAATGACCATGGAACAAAACCAACTCAACAAATTGGTGCAGAACTCTTTTGTACAACAGCATCATGTATTCAAAACATCTATAGCATGTTCATTAGTTAATGGTACATGATTCATAATATTTCAGAAATTAACGTTGAATATTCATAACAATAATAGTTCATTAGTTAATGGTACATGATTCATAATATTTCAAAAATTAACGATGAATATTCATAATAATAAAATTTAAAAGAACTTTGAAAAAAATAGTGGTCATAAATAAATATTTGTCCTACGCTCTGTAATTACACCCCACTTAAATCTGAGACTCAATGTCATCCAAGTTTCTGCCAATTACTAGCCACTGAAACCGCCTGAGTATTTGCTATCAGACCAGAATCTGAAGGCTGGCACTTGGCATGCACCCGTAAACATTACATTATGGTTCATACTTGTGTGGTATACCAAGCTGGGGTTAACTAATTTTTCCCCCAACATGATGGCCTGATGGGTATATGAAATTCTACATTTATTCGATAAGTTGGGTATATGCACGCTAACCACCTGAGAATTTTCTATCAGACAAGAATAATTGGGTGGCACTTGTCATAGACCCGTAAACATTGTGATGCAAACTTATGTGGTATACTAGCCTGGGGCATGCTGAAAATGGCTTCTACGTTCTTCCGGGAAGAATATCTAAGAAAAACTTCACCCAAACACTCAGTTCTAAATGGACAGACCTACGCACCTAGTTAAAATAATGATTCTTGGAGTGTACTTTGTACAACACTTATGGACGCTAAAAATGACA
The DNA here is from genome assembly GCA_014058105.1 of Kingdonia uniflora. Lineage (NCBI taxonomy): Eukaryota > Viridiplantae > Streptophyta > Magnoliopsida > Ranunculales > Circaeasteraceae > Kingdonia > Kingdonia uniflora. The sequence goes on along the minus strand of JACGCM010001826.1, from coordinate 162,297 downwards.
AAAGTTGATCCACGAATTTCAAATAAGGAGTTCATATCAGTTCACTTAACCTACTTTCTAGATTTAATATTAAGAAAATCAAATACAATTATAAGGTCGACCCATATCGCTATATTCATAGAATGCAACTCCTAAAGTTCATAGAAATTTAGATGTCACGCTTCAACACTAGAACCTCGCTAAGTGGTGACGGCAGACAATTAGTATCAAATTCATGGTTAATCTACATTTTAATATTTAATTTGTTTATTATTCAAAAGTACTATTTGCATACCAAACAATGTTTATATTAACATTTCCAGCTTTCAGAAGTCGAGATACTTAAATTTAATGCAAATAAAGGGGGAGAAATGTATTCTACTGGGTAAAACATCATTCTGAAACTGTATTAAATGTACCAAGCAAAGAGGGCCCAATGCATACTCTGTGAAGTTATGAAGTCTACCACGTGTTGCACAAAATAGAAACACACAACTAATTACCTATTTAGCTACCTTCTTCGTAGTTCTACACCAAAAGCAAATGAGTTCAGAGGGAGACAAACTGAAACAAGGGACCCATATAGAAGATAGAGGAGCAGAACATGTTGCATAGGATACAAACACGAGATAAAACGAAAGAATTAAGGAAGACATGTAGGTAGGAGAAAATTGGGAAAGATAGATACAGGGTAAAGAGAGGCTGAGTTAAGGATGAAGAGAAAAATGAGAAGAGACAGTATAACTTGGTAAAAATAGGTGCACAGAATATGGGTACATGAGGCAGAAAAGTGATTCAGTCGAACTAGCATAACTACCATACCACGTTTTGACTTCAAACCTAACGCAAAAATGATCTCCATTACAAAACGGCCTTCAAACAGGTTTGCCCAGTCCATAGTTTTTGTCACGAAGAAGATAGAAGGCGCAGCGTGAAAAAACAGTTGGAAAAGATAATAACTAAATACTTTTCTAATGAGCTTGACCATAACCGGGCGAGTAGCCAATATACTATAAGTAAGTTACAAAGTAGAAAAATTAAAAGCTCTCCCAATCCACTCTATTGTTCATCTCTCTAGCTTCATTATTTTCACATGGATTGAAAGTGTAATAAAACTTATCATTCTTCAAACCATTGGATGGAGATTTTCTCCCCATGTTCATGATATCTGTCTATCATTTCTGTCACACTTATTTTTAATCTTCTCGGCCATAAAATCAACTTCTCCGGAAACTGTCCTTGTCCAATTCATAATTTGGCCACCTCTGCAATAAATCTTCCCTCACAAAGGATTGTTCATTTTCATCTCTCATTATAATATACTAGTAAAATAAGCTCCTTACCCACAGCCATGAAAGTAATGTTATATCTGCCTGACATTTATATCGCATTTCTTCTTCTTCTTCGCCCAAAACTCAACTCCTCCTCCGACCACCTTCCTTCTCTAATTGCAGGTTTTATAAATTAACTCATCTTCGACAACCATCTGACCCTCAATTTTATTGTTACAAAACCAAATTTGTTAGTGAAGCTCATTTCGCGATATATTGCCATTTTAACCAAATGGGGTTGATTTATAAACACACGCAATCTACAGCATTACTTCATTACACCTAATCCTCTTTAGAGTTCTAATTAGCTTCACAACAGCTTAATACTACTACTGTTTCTTCGACTTTTCACATAAATAAACACATATTTCTTCTGTTTTTACACCAATGGGGATCGAGAAAAACCTCAAATTATGAAAATTTAGGGTTCCTTAAGTCAAATTCACCACTGATTCAAACTTAAAGTATAATAATAATGGATCGGATTGGTCAGATCGCTTACATGAAGAACGAAGCGGTAACGACGAGACCAACAAAGAGCATGAGAAATGCCAATGTTGGATACCAAGCATCTGGTACTGGACTTGAAATTGGTTTCGCAGATGGAGCCTTCAAATCAACACATAAACACAACAAATTTAAAATAGTTCAGATGAAACCCTAGAAATTGTATAATTGAATCCTGAAATTAGGGTTTTGATTTAGTGATTTACCATTTGTGATCAGTGATGAAACGACGAAGAGGTGCGAAGATGAGTCTCAGTTGGATCAAGGCATCAAGCGCCTTGTAGTCCGTCGTTTATGGGTTCTATGCTAGTTAGGAGTTAGGACCGTGTACGTGCAAAACGTGTGTTACTTAGACCATCTCCAGCTGAGTACTGTGTAGAGTAGTCTCCCAAGTCCCAATTGCGCCTACAACTGCACCCTACTATAATCAGACGACCGTAAAAGTGCCTTACGATAAGCAGAGTTAAAAGCGAAAGATGTCTGGAATAATGTCCATCCGTCTATCATTTTTTTCGTCTTATACATTAAATGATATGTGGTGTTTAGAACATTTTTTTCGTCTATCATTTTGGGCGCGCAAATTTATTGACATAGTGTTTGGCTCCGATACGTAATATTAAGACCCCCAATACAAAATTCACACTTCGGTATTCCAGCAGTTAGACATTGTTGGTTTTCTAAAAGCGTTGCAAAGACAAGAGGCGACACCCTAAATAACAATTGTACTTACAACTACAAAATGTCAGGGATCATTACCTGTTAATATCAACTAGATCCATAAACATTGCCATGCAATGGCAGAGCAAAAAAGTGTTAAAGTTCGGGAACAAACAAACTCACCTCCAACAGCTGGAGATGCTCTAACCGAGATTTTGAAGTTTGAACTTCTACCACAGCCGAAAGTAGTACCGCTGGTGGACGGTTTGTGGGTCGGTTTATGGGGGCCCTACAGAAGTCGGCTATAAAATATCCAAATAACATCAAATAAAAGCCCAACCGCCATCATCTTCACCGAAACACATACTGAAATACAAGAAAAATACACAGTTTATACGGTTGGTATACGGTGCTCACTCTTCTTAACACGTATGTATGATTAACACAACTATATAATTAGCAAATATTTAAGTTTAATTAAGCTTACTTTTCTAAAGTAAAGAGTTAAAAATCTTAATAAGATGGCTTGGTTGAATCACTCATCTTATTATTCCTCTGTTGTTGCAGTTGTCACAACTCCAATCTCATTCTAACTTCAAACGTTTTGAAACTTCATCTGTTGTTGCTGAAGTTGTTCTTTCTTCAGTTCTGATCAATGGGTATGTCTCAAATTTCACTTTAGTTGATCATGTGATATTTACTTAGTGATTTATGTTTCAAGTTTTCTTTTTTATGGTTTTTTTGTGATTAGTTTGGTGTTTATAGGTGATTTTATGATATGGGGTTCTTTAATTTGGATATAGTATTGATAGAATGTGAGGGAATAGTTGAGTTTGTCATGATTGGAGTTATACCCAGGTGGGATTATTGTGTTAGTAAGTATAGAATCTCATGTGTGTGAGTGAGTGAGTTATTTTGCGCCATTTTGATCAGATTGCATGGTTTAGTGAGATGGGTTTGGGTGGCAGATCTATATATAGCTACTTTGTTGTTTAAGTTGTCGATTATTTGCTTCAAACTCGTAAGAGTGTCATTGCCCCACTCTACACAATCGATATGATGTTTTACCCCAGAGTCCCCCCTGGGTAAGAGTAGAGTGGAATCCTAACTTAAAGACCTTACACCTGGCAGAATCTAAACTGAACCACTGGTTGAATTAGCACCTCTATTTATTTGGTAAGGCACCTCTTCAGGACACCCACTCAGTCGGGGTTTCACTAAGAGAGTCTACACTAGTGCAAAATTTGCATTCACGAGTTGGATTAGGAACTTTAAACGATTGTGTAATACAAGATTCGAGGTAGTTTGAATACACAAATGAGAATTTTCATCTATCTGATGGGACTATGAAGTAACTTTGGGTAAAATTATGGAATCCGGGATTAGAGGTTGTTGCAACAGTTACGTGATGGGTGTTGGAAGTATGATCAGTCACAAAAACAAAGATGCGAAAAAAGAATTGTTCTTCAAAACATCATACAATATTTCTAATGCATTTCACATTAATTGTTATGGCCACAAAGGAAGAACACCTCAACGAGGCAAGCATGAACAGAACCTTTACCAACATTGAACTCCATCGAGGGGTCAAAGTAGGGAATATTACCATTAGTGAACAAATGAAGATAACGATTTAATGATGTTCATGCGGGACATTACGTATATTGAGAACATCGTCTTTTATAAATACCAGGGCAAATTTGGTTTAATCAGTTATGATTGTGCACTTTGGATGATCAATGTTTAATTACTGCTCATTTACTGCATTTCTCTTTGGAACTTTCAACATTGTAACTTAATGTAAAACAATTTTGTATGCTTTTTATATTTTGTCAATTTATTTGAAATTGTAGGAACTCATGTTATATGCGATTTCTGTAATATTTGCAGGAAGCACTAATCACTATAGTTCCATCCAACTCATTGACGGAGATGGTACATTTAACGACGCGGGACTTGACAAATTTACAAAGGCGGTGAACCTAGGTGAATGTGGACTTTCCTATGCAGTGGTCTCCATCATGGGCCCACAAAGTAGCGGTATGCGTTTCTACTTTCTCGATATAATGGTTGTGTATAAATTAGTTGAGTAATATTTAAACATTTTTGCACAGGAAAAAGCACACTTTTAAATCATCTATTTGGTACCAAATTTAGAGAGATGGATGCTTTTAGGGGAAGGTAAGTGTTGCATATTTTCACTTTGTTATTATTTTCACCTTTCAGAGTATATTATTCACTTGGGCATTATAAGAATGATAATCTTCACAGGTCTCAAACTACTAAAGGTATTTGGATGGCGAAATGCGCCGGCATCGAACCTTGTACGCTAGTAATGGATTTGGAGGGTACCGATGGAAGAGAACGAGGCGAGGTGTGTATATATCTTCATACGTTTCTATTTATGTCCTTAAAAGTCGGTACGTCGGATCCCGGTATTTCTGTATCACAACAGTGAAAACTGTCTCGTATTTCTGAATAAGGTCAATATCAACCAAGATATTGTATCTTTCTCTCATTTTATATTTAAGAAACATTGACGTATGATAAGCAGATATATTTTCAAGAAATACAGCGCCCCCCCCCCCCCCCCCCCCCCCCCCCCCCCTCTTTCCCTTTGTGTTATTGATAACATATTCTTTGTCATTCCACTGCTTTTGAATGTGGATAGGTACATTAAAGTTGAATAAATGCACTTAAACATCTTTCTCCATTCCATTCATTAACTTCGTGTATAATTTTTCAGGATGATACCACCTTTGAGAAACAGAGTGCCCTTTTTGCTCTTGCTGTATCAGATATTGTTATTATAAACATGTAAGCTCACTGATTTACCCTGGGGGAATTGTTATACTTCCATCTTTCATAACAAGGCGCCTTATTGTAATTTCTTTATGTGGTTAATTTATCACTAGGTGGTGCCATGATATTGGTCGTGAACAAGCTGCAAATAAGCCTCTTTTGAAAACTGTATTCCAGGTACATTTCGGGGGGCGTACTATGTGAAATTAATAGTTCTAAACCTGAGGCTTTCCTTTCGCTCACTTATTTGCTGGTATATGCTATTATATAAAAAGGTAATGATGCGCCTGTTTAGTCCACGGAGAACAACTTTAATGTTTGTCATACGCGATAAAACTAAGGTGCTCTTCAACATCCTATTCTATTTTTTGAGAGGCCCACATTTTGTAAAATCAATGTTATGTTATTTTAGTACTGATAGCTGTTCACTACATGTATACTTGTAGACGCCTTTGGAAGCCTTGGAACCGGTTTTAAGGGAAGATATTCAAAAGGTACTGCGTCTAGTACTTTGTTCCAACTATGTATCAGTTGAATGATGTCGGGTCTTAATTAAAATTCTATTTGCAGATATGGGACAGTGTTCCTAAACCCCAAGCCCATAAAGAGACCCCACTGAGTAAATTTTTCAATGTAAGCGATTATAAGCTTAACTTCATCTTCTTTTTTTTGTTATTCATTTAGGCTCTTATAAGAATGCTGTTTTTGCTTGATCTGCCAGGTTGAAGTCACTGCACTTTCGAGTTATGAAGAAAAGGAAGAGTTATTCAAAGAACAGGTGCATAAGATATTTGACATCATAGCAGACGCTATGTTCAGAAAATTGAACTTATACTACTATCTACTATTGAAGTTTTATTTACAGCTACCCTTGGACAGCTTCTATTGTGGTCATTGCTGTTACTATTAGAAAAACTCTAATACTGCTAGCCTTGTTACAAGGGAAAAGGTTGAGTGTTTTCAACATAGTGCAATGTTGTTGAGATATGTGTGCTATCAGCTCGGTTTCCTAATAATTAATATTTTCACGACACTTTATCTCACTCCCTTGTCAGAATACCAATCTTGTGTACAAATTTTCTAGAAAACCCTCATGTTCGATGGAGTTAAATATGAATTAATTAAACTGTGTGAAGTTTGAAGATAGAACACTTACAATTACAAAACAAGGACGTACGTGCAAGCCCTCTTTAGAGGGAAGAAACCCATGAAAGAAATCTTTTTATTAGGAAGGTAAAACGAAAAATTGGTTACACACTTCTCTTTACTTTCTCCAGTAGAATATTTATATGAAGATCCTCAACCTATATATATAGATTATGCCTTGTTCGGCGATAAATATAGTGCAGAGATAAAGTTGGCAATGCCACATGTATATGCTTATATAAATTACTATTAGGGGATATTACCTTCAGCCATGGTAGTTGACTAAATGACTTATTACTATATTTTTTGTAATTAAGGTCGATTGTCTAAGGCAACGGTTCTTTCACTCTATTGCTCCTGGTGGACTTGCTGGAGACCGTCAATCTGTAGTTCCTGCTTCAGGGTTTTCATTTAGCGCACAACAGATGTGGAAGATTATAAAGGAGAACAAGGACCTTGACCTTCCTACACACAAGGTAATGGAGTGGTTGATCATTGAATGGAAGCCACTGATACAGTATATAAGTTTTGGACTTGATTTTTATGTTACTTGGCATCCTTTCTCTTGTAGGTAATGGTTGCCACTGTCCGCTGTGAGGAAATTGCCAATGAAAAATTTGCCCATTTAACTGAAAATAAGGTATTTAACGGTCACTTATTATTTAATCATCTTCATCTTTCCTAATTTATCTTGTAAACTATATTTCTTAAACTGTTACAGGAGTGGTGTCATCTGGCGGAGGCTGTGGAGTATGGTCCAGTTTCAGGCTTTGGGAAGACGTTGAGCTCAATCATAAAGACTTGTCTATCAGAGTCAGTCATCCTTTCTTGCTATTATTTAATTAACTAGGGATATGAGTTTATTTATGTAGTTATATGTGTATGATGTTTGAGCTTAGAAAAGATATTTTGTGAAGAGAGATGGATAAAGCTACATTTGTACAATATAAATCCTTAACAAGGAAACTTAACTAGATAACTGCATTTTAGTTTTGAATTTGGAGTCATGTATGCTGCAACTCAAAATCTTACCCTTATACTTCTTTGTAATAATTGAAAATTTCTTATTGCTTTATTCAAAGCGTGTTATGGTATAAAGGCTGTAAAGTGTATATTACCTAATTATCCATCGGTTCTCCTTGTTGGTTAACATGTTCGAGGCTCTTAAAAATGGTCTAATGTGGATGATATTCGTATCGATTGCAGATTTTATAGTCGCTAAGTTTAGTCTGCTCTTGTAGGTATGACTCAGAAGCTATTTATTTCGATGAAGGTGTAAGGTCTGCAAAGCGCCAGCTTTTGGAAGCTAATGTGTTGCAAGTAATTACCCTATTTATCTTATTCTATATCTTCAGTAATTTAGGATATGATCCACATTTCAGTTGATAATAGTATAACAAGTTTTGTTAATAAAGCGTGTTATATATCTTCTGATTACGTTCCTGTTGCTGATTTTTTTTCTAGTTAATCCATCCTGCCTACCAATTAATGTTGTCACACCTGCGGTCCAAAGATCTAGATATTTTCAAGAAAACATTTAATAAAGCCGTAAGTGATGGGAAATCATTCTCTCTTGCCGCTCATGATTGCAGTAGATCTGTTATGTCAAAATTTAACGAAGGATGCGCAGGTATAGTAGAGAGACTTTTTCTATGCAATCTTTATTGTATCTTGTTGATGATAGAATCTATTCTTAACAAAACAATACTGCAATAGTTGAAGATATCTATAGTCAGCCTTGCAAGAAAATGACAGTTTTTGTCTTTTTATTAACAACGTATCTTGTTTACTTTGCAGATGTGGCTATTGAACAAGCAAACTGGGACACATCTAAAGTTCGGGATAAACTCCAGCGTGATATAGATGCACATATTGCTTTAGTCCGCGCTGCCAAATTATCTGAACTTACTGCCTTCTATGAGGTACGTGAAAATCTAATCTGATCTTTGGGTCATTGTATGTTTTCAACTTCCCAATATCTGCAGTTAGCTAATAAAAGTTGCGTACATGGTGGTTATTGTATGTGATACATCAAGTTTATACGTGTATATTAAACAAATTGATTTGATTGTCTCCAGGATAAACTGAATAAGGCCTTATCGGAACCTGTGAAAGCTCTTCTAGAAGCTGGTAGTAGTGACACATGGCCAGCCATAAGAAAGCTTCTTGACCGTGAAATAGAATCGGCGGTCTCTGGGTTGTCCAATGCACTAATTGGTTTTGAAATGGACGAAAAAAATATGGAAAAAATGCTCACAAGCCTAAAGAACCATGCAATAAGTGTAGTTGAAGGAAAAGCAAGAGAAGAAGCTGGAAGGGTCCTGATCCATATGAAGGAAAGGTATAGCCACTGTCCATGAATATATATATATATATATATATATATATAAGTGTTATTATTATATTTGAGAGACGACGCGGAGTAGCACGTGGGCCGTTGGGCTCGACACGTGGAAGAAAGGCCTGCTGATACCATATTAGAACTGGAGGGTGGGTCCATCTCAAAACCAATTGACAATGAGAGGAGTAGCCCCAGGTGCAAGGCTCTGTGTGTCCGATGTGGGACTATATATCTCAACAATATCGTCAGCTGAATTATCGAGATTCAAGAAAAGTTCCTGATGTTGATTATTTCAAACATTTGTCCAACAATGTATCTTAACATTAGGAGGTAATTAATAGAATTTCATTGCAGGTTTTCAACACTCTTTAGCCATGATGCGGATTCAATCCCAAGGGTATGGACTGGAAAGGAAGATATCCGAGCCATCACAAAAGCTGCTCGCTCTGAAGTATGTTGTAAAATTTCATATCATATTATTAATCTTAGGTGCTAACAAGTGAAAAGCCTAAATATTGTTATTTTTTATTTTCAGTCGTTAAAGTTGTTATCCGTATTGGCTGCTGTTCGGTTGGATGACAAGCCTGACAGTATAGAAAAGAGTCTATCACTCGCTCTTGTAGACTCTGCTAAAAGCGGTGTTAGTAACAGGAGCATCACATCATCTGACACATTGGCAACAAGCACATGGGAGGAGGTGATGATCTGTTTTAATCGACTCTTTCTTGATTTCTTTTTGAAGTCTATGATTGTTTGCCTCTATATTTATTTCGTTTGTCCTTTTTCCTATAATAAACATATGCGGGGTTAGTTGATTCTTTCTCTTACGCTTTTGGTTGGACAATTAAGACTTTTCTTCTATAACTTGGGAAAGATCTCCGTGCAGGGTATTTCCAACAGTAGTCCTCCTAGATGAACGAGAAATTTATCAAGTTTAAATAATACTGGAAAATGTATGGATGGTCACGAAGTTTATCTCCACTCTTTTGTTCACTTTCTCTAGTTTCCCGATTCATAATTTAAAATATGAATTTTCCTGCTTAGGACCTAAATAACTCAAAATTATTTAGAAATGGGAATCTCAAATAATGTATTTGGAATACATACTGAACACATGATTTATTTTTTGGAAGGCAAGCTTGGGGTAAACATTGAAATGATATAATGTATTTCTTATTTATTCCTTAAGTTAATAATGGAAGTGTCAGTAAGCTGCTTGTTTTATATAACATATGTTATTTTTTTCAATTTACATATATAATTCCCACATCTTCCAATTTGTGTAATGTATATATTACTTACCTTTTAACTAGTTATGTTCATTCTTTTTTCAGGTTCCTCCATCTAAAACTTTGATTACACCAGTTCAATGCAAATCTTTGTGGAGGCAATTTACGTCAGAGACAGAATATAGTGTTACTCAGGCAATATCTGCGCAGGCAAGTTCTCAATCATACTCAATGTTGTAATTTTATCTATTAATATTGGCGTTTATTGCCAGTCCTTACATTTATCGTGTGCTTATAAAGTACAGAAACGACACATTACGTGTCAAGCAGTAAACAGTTTTGCCAATGATGTCTGATTGGATTAGACTCATCTTCTGTACTTTTCAGGAGGCCAATAAGCGTACTAATAACTGGCTTCCTCCTCCGTGGGCGATTCTTGCCTTGGTTGTCCTTGGATTCAATGAATTTATGACACTGTTAAGGTAACTAAGCACCATTAACTTGGTGCAGAAGCTTTTAAAGCTTTACTCCTGTATTTCTTTTATTATCATTTGCTTACTGTGGCAATCTTTCTTGACAGGAATCCTTTATATCTTGGAGTTATCTTCGTTGCTTTTTTACTGCTCAAAGCTTTATGGGTCCAACTGAACATATCAAGTGCATTCCAAAATGGCATTGTGAGTATAACCTATTTGCCGAATGGGGCTAACAAGTTTACCTTTTCGTTTTGTGTTTTTAATAGGCTTGCTTTTCGTGCATGCAGCTTCCAGGGGTTTTATCCTTGTCTACGAGGTTCCTTCCAACTGTGATGAACCTTCTCAAAAAACTTGCAGAGGAAGGCCAAATGCCCTCCAGTAATCCTCAAAGAAACCCCGCAGATTCAATATCAACTGTAAATTCTAGTGTAGCTTCGTCAAAGAGTGGGGTGGAGCACTCTACCCCTTTACGGCAAGGGAATGTCGACATGTACCTGGCCAGCTAATGTCATATGCCATCACCAGTTTTTTCCTACTCGGAAAAGAAACATAGTAGCAAAATCATTTTACATGAGCTTATCGATCTTGGAGTAGAGGCTCGTATACTGGGTGCTTTATACTGAACAAAGCCCCCATAAATAGTTATTTTCCTTTTTGCATTTCTTGTATAATTATGTTTGTTGTGAAAGGCTGCTGTCTTATTACAGTTTTGTTTGTATTAAACCTTAGTTTATGTTGTAGAGTAAAAAGATTGAAAATAATTTTTATACATCTGCTACGTACAATCACTTTTCGAGGCTTAGTTGATTCTTTTCGAACTTGGTTGTAGCCGTAACAAGAGTTCACACCATGGAACAGGCACACCAGACATGGCAAATCTATGAACCTTGTCATGGGCTTGCCAATAAAGCATTATACCAAGAAAACTCCTGCAAGCAATATGAAGGACAAATAAGACTTGTCCAGAACAAGTTCCCCAATTCACAACTCGTTTTTTAGTTAGGAAGAAAGTGTTTTAGTTTCTTTGTAGGTATTGAGTTTTTAGTTTTAAAATTTAGAAAGAGAAGGTAAAAGAAGGTGCCAAACAAGTTCTAAATTGCTGAATATTGCTTGATTTGGGGACTTCCTTTGCTGAATATTGCTTGATTTGAGGTCTTCAAAGGAAGTTGATGATGCCCACTTTCTGCCGTTATTTCTCACCGCAGTTTCAAAGATTTTGTGCCCGAATATTAGTGGGCAGTGGTAAACTTTGTGGATGGCAAAAGCATTTAACTCTGCAGTGGGGAATACAAGTGTTAATCCTCAGGAAGATCTTGCGCAATTCACATTATTATGTGCTTTCTGAAATCTGCAATGCAATCACAATACTTTCCGATTTATAACATTGATCCACATCCTATAATGATACACAACAGGCAACTTGACGATACAATAGAGCAAGATCAGATCATCTGCATCAAAATCTGCTTCAGTGAACTGTAATGACTCCTGAATCTCGAATTCTCCCCCATAAATCCTCACGTCTCACATAAATCCTCACGTCCCACATAAATCAAACACTTTGGTGCATTTGCAAAACATGCTTGCAGAAACTAATTAGGACTTTCATCCAAAAAACTTCTTACTCTTGAGCTCAAGAGGTGTACTTGGGCAAATAAAAGAAATGTCAAGTCCTCAACTCTTGAGCTCAGCCAGATCCACGTCAAAAGAACGTAACAGCTTGGCGAAAAGGGATGGAGGACAACATGTAGTAATGTGAACATTCTCAAAACACATTCCATCTCTTCAGCCCCTTCTCAATCTCTCACAATGGTAAGAAAAGAGAACGATCTTCACTCCAAATACTTCTAAAACAGAAAGAGTAGGCATTAACATGAAAAGATTGTGATCAAGCCCAAATAGCAAGCATCGACATCAAACTGGCTCCAAGAAAAAGAGCAAAGTACGAGACCACCTGGAGTCGGAAATTACAGATCATCCTCTTGCTTAGGAAATCCGCAGCAATTAGGTCAACCAAGGCCATGTACACCAATATTCCGGCTGAGATTGAGTCCAATATACCTTCAATTATTAGTGCACGTGGACTGTCTGGGTTGTATAACGATGAAAGACCAGTACCAACGGCTATCCCTAGTGGAGTGGTGATCGCAAAGAAACATGCCATTACTGTTGTTGCGAGCATCTTGAACTGCGCTTGAGAGATGCATCCCCCAAGAGCAAATCCTTCAAAGAATTGATGGAATGATAGTGCTGCTATAAGAGGTCTTATGGTGCATGGGCTTTGTGATACTCCAAGTGATAACCCGATGATAACAGAATGCGACACAATCCCAAGTTCCAATATCTGCAAGCAGATTACCAGAATAGCTCATTAGAATATTCATAAATGCATATTGATTACGGGAGAGCTATCTAGGCCGTGCAGATTTTCATCTCTCGCTTTGGAGTCATAAATGTATTCATGTGATAGGGCGCCATAAAACGGAGACATAAATGTCTTATTGCTCTTAATAGACATAATTTGGATATTTTTCTTCATTCACTTTGTCTAACCTAACAAAGGAAACCATAATTTTATGTTTTTATTGTCAAACCAATTTTGTTTACTTTTTCATCGCTTTCCACGAACCAGACAGAAGAAACAAACAAAACCCAAGCAAATAGCTAAGGATGAAGTACGACTCAAAACATAAATTTGCATATTAATTTTTACTAATTTCAGTTGAAAATGTAAAATTTGGGTATTAAAAGGTAAATGACTCACTTTAGTAAAAAAAAAAAAAAAACTGAATTAGGAAGCAAGGGGCAAAATGAAAACTACCTGTGACACGACAACATGCCTCACGCTTCCCTCTTCATCACTGTGATCTCCAAATCCGTGCGAGTGCCCAGACACATGCGCTTCACATGCTCCGTGCTCCTCAGCATGGCTGTGTCCATGATGCGCCGCATGCGCATGCATTCCAACTATGTGCATCCCACCTCCTTCTTCTTCTCCAAACACTTCTTCCTTTCCATCACGAACTATTCCCGCATCTGAGACTGAATCTGTCAATCCTTCTTCCAAGCCGAGTTCTCCACTCACTTGCGTTTTCTGAACCTGCTTTCGCTCGTAAAACTGAGTTGCAACAAAATCAACAACTAAGGTTCCAAGCGCAGCCATCATGGCAACAAATCCAGAAAATGGGAATTTCGACCACGGTGACCTAGGCAAACATGGATCAGTGAGCGCAGAAGTCCCATTTGGAAGCATGTGAACAAACCCAGTCGCTAGAATCACTCCCGCTGCAAATGCTTTCGCAGCCACAAAAGTATTTCCATCTGTGTGCAAGAAGTTACGTTTCTTCCCAACAAGAGGAATCGCCACTCCAGCAACTCCAAATACAAGAATTGCAGCAAGTGCAATCATCTTCAGATTCCACGCAGCAAAGTCGTCTCGGCATTCATCAACGTCAGCTCGGTTGCAACTCTTTGTTGCCATGGAATCTGATACTACCTGCAGAAGGGTATCTTTTTCCCTCAAACATAACTTACATAGTATCAAAAACCCCATTAACTATAAGTACAAAAATGAAACATGGGTATAACCTGTCATTATTAGTTACACTGACCTGAAATCAGTTGAGTTTTCAGCCTCAGATGTTTGAAGCACATTAATGGCTCAAGCTCCTGCAAGTACAAAAAGAAGATCAAAGTTATAAAATAAAACATTTTATTCTGGAAAATCTATTAACTCAGCTATAAAAATGAAAACTAAGAGTGGAAAATAAATCGTTTATATCAGGGAAACCTATAAATAAGCTGCAAAAATAAAGACTCAAAGTTCAAAATACCTTCTTTTTTTGTTATGATGTGTGACCTTGGATCTACATTGTTTAACTTACTTCGATGAGAATCCTACCACGATCGACTTTGCTTTGAGGCAAAATTCGACCTCTAATTTCTAATTTAATTCACTCAATGCCTTAAAGGCTTAAACTAGTACAGAAAAGTAGCTATACGTAGACTCAGCACCAACTCCCAAAACATTAACAACTATAGACTCTAATATGCATTGCAAACTGTAACTTTGGCTACAAGTTTACAACCAATTAGAAACCAAACATGAAAACATAGTCTTAATGCTAATGCTACACCAATTATGATTAGAGAAGTAACACTCAAATAAATACTAAAATTTACGACTTTAATTAGAGTTTTAGCATCTTTTCTTCATACGGGTAATCAAAACTCTGCTAAATACATGAACCCCAGAGTTTAAAAATCAATTCTTTTCATCTAGGGAAGCTAAATTCAGCTAAAATACTCGAACCCCAGAACTTAAAACCAATTATTTTACCCGGGAAAGCTAAATTCAACTATAAAAAACAAAACCCAGAGTGAAAAAATCCTTTTTTTTTATCACACAAAGCTAAATTCAAATAAAAACAAATCAAACCCAAACCTCTAAAAAAAAAAAAAAAAAAAAAAACACTAAGCAATCCTACAATTCAATTATAATTTCGAATACCCATTAAGAAAAGACCCGATATTTCAATCTGGGGTTTGAAATCTCACCTGAATGAAGGACATTGTAATGGAGATTTGTGACAGAAATCTGTTGTTGTGAGATAGTTGGAGGTGACAACAATGGCGGTTTTTTACAGAGATGAAACGCGGGTATACGTGTTTTATAGAGATAGAGACAGAGAAATGTCGACATTTTAAAAATTATGGCCTCTTTGAATCACAGTTGCGACTTTTTATGAGAAGATGATCTAAGAGTGTCGACACCTCTCTCTCTCTTTTATTTCTCACTCCCTATTTATATTAATTTTCTATTATTGGAGTTGCATGATTTAGGCTGTACTTCTCTATTTATTTTAAACATTTTACCTTTTAAAAAATAAATAAAAATTAATTTATAATAATAATGGAACTAAGTCCCCTTCATTATCAAAACCTTTGGGTACGATGGGGAGACATTTCTGAGATTCTATAAAAAATAAAAAAAAAGTGTTTGAGTCATTTGGAGTATTATTAGAATATTTCAGACGATGAACAATATGTCGTTTCTTTATTTCAAATGGCATGTCGTTCAGATGTCGAGCCAGACCGAGTCTTCATTCTAAAGAATTCATTAACAAGGGATGGCTGCGTTTCACGCTTTTGGTTGGTGTGGTGTCATTGTTTCACTTTGTGTCATTGCGTAAGGTAGTAGAGGTATAAGAGAATTTTCTGAAGTCGAATGTCTCTTGGACCTCTGCAATGTGGTATGTTTTCATGTAAGAAATTTCGCTTCAAAGACATGGTTGTTGGAGATAATGACAGGTTACTTTGAAATCGGGCAAATTAGCACATAATTACAATTCAGAAGTCAAAAAAAGTGAGTGAATCTAGTACAGTAAATTTAACTTGACAGAGTGCAAAGAACTTGGTAAAAGAAAAGCTGAAATATATTGGATATGCCTGATTTCCTTACAAAAAGGACTTGTAATCAAATATGCCTGATTTCCTTACAATAGACTAAAGAGCGTAACATATACTCATTTCTAATTCCCCTAACATGGGGGCATATTCTGTAAAATCTTTGAGCAAACTTCCAGTTTAAGACAAGATACCTTAGGTCTGAGCAATGACAAGAGTCGATGAACTGTGCATTTCATGATATTTTTCACCTGATCAGAAGTTCGGTAGCTCAATCACGTAAGATGGGATCCTCACAGATGCGATCTTTCGAACTCTGTCTGTAACAAGTAGGAGAAACAAAGAGAAGATGTGGCCGGATGAGATATCCGACAATTATAGGAAGGAAACAAGACTGAATAGCAGAATTCCAGAGTGTTTTGGTGATTTCAGATGTGAATTTTTGTTGACACGAATCGTTTCCACAAGTATAAACTTCCACAACATGAGGAATAACCATTTATTCAGCTTGATCCAGACCCTAATCCCAATGCTGTTCCGTGCTCGCTGAGGCTACCTCTAGACATGCTTCTTACTCTCTGCCAAAACTGTCTACTTCTCCCTGTTCTCAGAGGCCCAGAACTGGAGTGCCTTCTAAAAGACCCGGACATCTGTCGTGCATATTTCACAGACGTACTAAAAATGTCTGACGCGGATAGTGTTATATCACCGTCCGGGCTTGAATTGTAGTCGTGACATTGAGAACTTGAAGGATCAGCAATTTGACGTGAGTCCATACTGGTCCTAGCATCAGTACCTGTAGCGGAATATTCCTCTTGATCGCAACTTTCCAACCCCGTCTTTTTGCTCTCATCACACTCATTACAGACGAGTTTTAAGGCCTGTACTACTTCCCCCATGAATGGCCGGTGTGAGACTTCTGGTTGGACACACATTGAAGCAATAGCTGCTACCTTGGCTACACTGTCAAATGAAACATCTGACCCTAGAGCTGGGTCGATAAGCATCTCTAGCCCCTCCTTGCTTGTAAGAAGTGGGCGGGCCCATGCAACTAAGTTCTCTTGACCTTGTGGCTGCGACAAGTTTACGGGCTTTCTTCCTGTTAGAAGCTCAAGAAGGACTACACCATAGCTGTAAACGTCACTCTTCACAAGAAGATGGCCCGTCATGGCATATTCTGGAGCTACATAACTGCAAAACAACAACTTATAAGAGAGGTCAGAACAATGTATAAACTGAAAAAAAAATTGTTAATCAGAAGAACCTTCTCAAGGGTAGTTACCGAGAACTCAAGGAAAATAAAGCAAACACCATTACAAATACTATTATACCTTATTGTGTTACATGAAACAAATACTATTTAGCACTACCCTTCTAGTTAGAATATATAATCTTTGGATTTCCAACTCCAACAAATAAACAAACTCGGAGAAGATTATTATCAAATGATAAATCTTAGTTAAGTTAAAATGAAGATACAGATTGTAACAATCTAACACTAAAGAATTTTGGCAGACATCACTATATCAGTGTTTTCCAACTTGAGCACATGCCAAAATTATCGTGTTATGTAAAGCATGTAATTGATGATTCCTTTGGCATTGTATCAAACATCAATCTGATTGCCAAACTCGCTTAATCAAAAAAATAAACGAATGCTAAAAAAAGATTCAAGTATCGTGGGAAAGAAGCTCATACCCGAAAGTTCCCATAACGCGTGTGGAGATATGCTTATTTCCCTCATCCAAAGCTGTTCTAGCTAAACCAAAATCGGACACTTTGGGAGTAAAATCGTGTTCCAACAATATGTTGCTGGATTTGAAATCCCGATGAATTACATGGGGGCTCGAGTCTTCATGTAAGTAAGCTAATCCTCGAGCTGCACCAAGAGCTATCTTTATCCGTGCTCCCCAATCAAGAGGAGCACTTTCCTTATCCACTCCTGTAAGCATGGAATGAAAATAATCAAAATTACACTTCCAAAAAGATTACTCAAAAAGAAAACATCCAACACTTCACAGTTTTGGTGCCCAGATATGGTAACCCACGGGAAGGGTTTCAGAAGATGCGGGTCCAGAACTGGGGGCCATATCATTCTCGTATATGTACCGGTTTTGTTGCTTTCGTACCATATCCTACTATTGCAGTAACTCTCATCATGTATATGGGAAATGTTTTACAAGCATTTTACTATCTTGCAACATGAAAAACACAAATTCTCGCTGTTGCAAGGTGTCATCGATATTCAACTTGCAAACACACGATGTGTATCTCAATGACATCGCACAACTGCGAGAACCGGGATGATTTTGTTTCCACATCTCTGGAGACATTTGTGTTGCTCCTATCAGGGGTATCATAGCTTCACAAAAAACATTTAAGGCCTCAAGAAAGCAAAAGTCACTTCAGCATAAGAATTACCATGTAAATGGGATTCCACACTTCCATTACGAATTAGTTCGTAAATCAGGCAGCGGGCGTGATCTTCAGTGCAAATACCAATCAGCTTGACCAAATTTCGGTGATGCAAACGACTTAACATTTCAATCTCAGCTAAGAACTCGCGGCCACCCTGCTGATCGTCTCGCTTAAGAACCTTTGCCGCCACCTCTGTTCCATCATCCAAGATAGCTTTATAGACACGACCAAACCCGCCTTCTCCGAGTATTCTCGAATCATTAAAATTATCGGTGTATCTTACTATTTCATCGGCAGTAAAAGTCCTAGCAGTTCCTGTATATGTAGTAATACTCGAGCCAAAGGACAAAGATGCAGAACTAAATCCAGTTCCTAACAATAAAGACCTAGCAGCCCCTGCCAAATTTAGATATAGTTTATTAAGATAAATGAGAAAACTCAGATGATCCATTATCGAAATTATGGTTTAAAACATTGGAAATATATAGGACAAACTCAGTGTTATTATACAATGAAAAACATCGATGAATTTACCTGAATCGCATTGATTTTCTTTTGCTATAAATCACAATATCTTTGTTGATGTACAGATGTGACAATATTTTTAAGGAAATTTCATTACTCATTGTGCAATAACATTCAGCTCATTAGCTGAATGGACTTTTTTATTATATTGTAAATTTGATGATAACCCTACAAAATCTTGACATATTAATCATGGCCTAACTATAAAATATTAAGACATTACTTTTGAACTTTCATTAGAATACGAATAAAAATCTACCTGTTTGCTTTGTAAGAGAAGGGCCAAGGGCCAGTGGATTTGGTGCAGAAAGATGGATATGTTCTCCATATTTCAACAAGAAAAGCCCAGTAATTCCGACACATAAAACCAAGGCTACAAAAGATGATAGGACTATGATCGCGATAGTGCTACCACCAAGTCCTCCTTTATGTGTTTTGCTCACGTCAACTCCCAGGGGATGTATTGCCCTCGCATTATTTCCACGGCCAGTGTAAGGTCCATCTATAGAGTTAATGATCGAGGGTGCCGAAGGGGGTGAGGGAGGAAGACCTAAAAGAAAGGCAAGAATTCTAAGCACGTAGCAATATCCAAGACAAAGCCAAAAGAAAGCCGTGATCTGGTAACACGCTTTGGTGAAACAAGGTTTGCACACATGGAGATTAAATAACATCAGAGTTTTGGTAAAGACGATTTCCTGTACGGATGATCACCCTCAAGAAAAAGAAATCTCAATCCAAGACCTCCAACCTTACTAATAGTGAGAAAAAGTTCTTTCTTAAGTTGTAGACTCGTAATTCACCTTCAGTAGGCTCAGAAGAGTTGGATTAGATACTTGTTTGTGGGTGATTATCAGATGGAGGGTGTTATCTACAAAACAATAAGCCTCTGAGTCATCTCAGTTAGGCTTTATGTGTCACCATTTTGTGTTATTGGTCCCGTGCATTCACGTTTTTTGTCATACATATTTATGGCGTACCTGGATAGTGCACATATAAAACTTCATAGTCGCCAAAGAAAGAAGTCTTTATGGCAACCTGCTTTTTCCAGAACCTTTCATATGTCAAAAATGCCGTGGTGTTATCAAAGTTTTCTCCAAGTGATACCAAATCAATAAGGACAACTGTCTTATCCAACTGTTGGCTGGCGGCATTTGCTCCCATTACGCGAACTTGACTTAGCTTCATGAAGACACCGCCAGCTATTTCTTTGGCAAGCTCCGAAACTAAAGGAAAGAACGTATAAAGTGCAACACTAAGACGCAATCCAACTTGCATTGGCCACACACACCGACAGGGTGATCCAGGAGGGCTATTTGTTAACGGCTCTATGCACGTCAGTGATGTACAATCTACAAGTTGAACAAAATAGTTACAACATATCTAGAAATATTCACGCAATCATCAGAATACTCATGCTACAATATTTGTCAATACTTGATACGTTTAAACATATTGTAATGCCAGATGTATCCGTCATATATAGCAGTAAGAGTCCCCATTGACGTGATACATCACCTATTAAATTCACCAACAACATTTTAAATTATAAAACAAGCTCCAACTTATGTACCTTGATTAGGAGGAGGAGGCGGTAGTGCTTGAACTGGTGATGGTGTTGATCTTTTTGGCTTACTTCGAGAAGAAGTCGTAGGAGAAATGGCTGGAGGAAGAACATGTCCTTCCATACTTTTGGTTTGGTCAGATACCGCAGTTGATAATGGTGAAGGAGCGGGTGAGTCCCAGATGAATGTTGAAGGCATGGGAGGCTGGATTGGGTTAATGGAAGGGCCTGCAATGTGAACAGGTTAGAAATATGTCAAAGAGCAGAGTTATTAGCAACTGAGAATCTGGTTTTTTACTAGTTGTTGGACAGTATTTTAAAGTACCGTGATTCATTAGTGGATGACGATGATGTGTTTTTTTAGTTTTATAACCGTTTTATAACTGTTTTCTTGACTACTAAGTACTAAGTACTAACTCCTTCCAGAAGTCGCTACAGGCTATTATCTCCCTCAAGAAACTTATGCTCGCTTGGTAAAGCATTCAGTTATTGTTGAAATCAATGAATAAGCATTCAAGTCAAAGGCCACTTTGGAATTAGTGGGGTTCTGGACATTAGTCAGTAGCTAACTTTTTTGGCTAAAACTGTAAGTCATTTTTGGACTTCTCATTATTCTGCACTCAAACTAACTTTTCCTGAATAACAAACTTATTATAGTGGAAAAAGTAGCGACGGTTCACTTACTAGCCTCAGGGGCGGTAAAGGATTCTCATGGTGAATGCTGGGTTAGTTTCACAGGTAGCTCTCCCTCTGTTAGTATTACCTATCATGAAATGCAGGCTAGTGAATGTGGGCCCAGATAAAGGAATCAAGAATGTGTATGTGAGTACAGACTCAAGTGCCATGGTGAGCTATATCAGTGATAACAAGGACCCTTTTTGGATCTGCCACTTTCTACTACACTCCATCAGAACTTCGATTCCATTTTGTTTCTCTGTAGTGCATGATTACAGGCAAGGGAACCAATGTGCTAATTATTAAGTTTTTGGTGAAATTGTACTATCTCCTGGCTCCTTTCGCTTGGGCCTTCTAGTCAAATTAGAGGAGGATGCTAGAAGCAAGAAGTTTAATAGCATTTAACATATTTCTATTTTCCATCAATATATCCGGTTGGGGCTGCCTAACTCATATTTTGCTTTGCAATAATAATAATAATTAATAGAATAATAGTAGCTTACTTCCGTGGTAGTAAGTTGGGGGAGGAACTATATATGCCGGAGCGGGACTTTTTGCTATTTTTCTTGCATGGTGATGCTTATAAAATCGGTTCGGGGTCCTTCTAGGGGGACTGGCATTTTGTGACGCAGGAGCTGCAACAGGAAAATAACCTGCGCGCAACATAGAGTGCTTATTGACCTGAATATCTGATAATTTTCCAACAGAGGATTCTTAATGAACTTGATAATTACCTTTAGGTGGGGATTGGTTCACGGGTGGAAAATGGTGATGTATTTTCTCCGGAGGTGAAGCAAGGGGGAATCCAGACCTATGTCTTCCAATAGCGGGTGGAGGTGTCAACATTGAAGAAACAGCGGGAACTGTGATACAAATTTGAACAAATTCAATTTAAACTATTAAAGTGTCTACTTGGTGTTTCTTCCTTTTTAATACAGGTACAATATCTTAATAAATACTGATATACAACATCCACATGAAAATTTATTATAATTCGAAGATGTCAACTACATGTGCTTACACAATCCGCAGTGTTCAGTAACTGCAGTTCTATCGTTAAAGATCCTATTGGCTACACAACCCGTCCAATATCACTGTCGCCTAACAGTTTGTAAGGATCAATCAACTAGAAAAATTAAAGCACCACAATGTGCAAAATAAGCAGTAAGAAACAAAGAGGAACTATCACACACGTGGAATCCTACAGTAAAAGAGCAATAACCAATGGAATTTTTCCTCTGAATCAGCAGAAAAATAGAGTAGATTAGGCCACTTTCTTTCTCCAGAAATATCAAATCCATTCAAACAGCAGAACCATATCAGCCTCCTTGAGAGGCTCCCACCCTTGAACCCCGGGTTACTATTCTAAGCGTACCATAAATAGAAGAATACCAACTGATTTTTTTCTTTGTTAAGCAAAAACCTACTGACTTGAGCAATACTAATCAGTTCGCTGTTCCGACACAGGTACCCAAAATAGATAGAGCACGCTCTAGAGAAGAAAAAAATTGTGTACAGTTGCGTGAGTAAATTTCTTTAACAAGTTTACCGGGCAACATAGATGGAGCGATTTTTGGAATGGATGGGTGGTGCAGAGCTGATGGATTTTGTGGAAATTTTATTGTCGGCGATGCCACAGGCACTGTATTATTAGAGCAGTGTTAGATAGCTTCTTCATCTACACACACAAAAGAATAAACGGATACACACAAAGATACACAGATAAAATAAAATAAAAAAACAGTGAAAGCTTAGAAACAAACTGAACTAATTTAATACCTGGAGCATATGGTGCTGAGACAGGGAGCTTACTGTAGGGTGTTCTTCTATGTGGTGATCTTCTTGGTTGCATGGATGGTGCAATCTTTGGCGCATTTTGGGGCAGAAGTGTCAACTTGTGTGACGGCACTTCAATTGGAGGATTTGGCGGCATGGATGCTACTAGTCTTTTGAAGGATTTGGGAACAGGGGCAGATTTGAGGGGTAGTGATATTATTGGAGGATGTAAATTTGATCCTGCAACTAATAAATATGACCATGATTGCATTATCATGACATTAGAGACAAATATAATGGTGGCTATGAAAAGCAAAGTTACCATGAGGCAAAGGTGATGCACTCGGTACGTTGGCTCTCGTTGATTTGCCATGATGCCTCTGGCTAGATCTTCTTTCTTCAACAGGAGGAAAAGCAGGAAGAGTTGCTGGTGATGGAGATATATTATATCCTACAAGATTAAACAAGCAAGTTGTTCTTGATGAAACAGTTGAATCTTCCAGAAACTATGTTATGTTATTTGCTAAATATATTCGAAACCTCTAAGCTTATCTACAGGGATTAAGCAATTACTGTTTGATTGATTGCAATAATCATATGGGTGATCTAGAAATCAAAGAGGGAGCTAGCTGGTTACTGAACGTTCAAAATAGTCGTTCGAGTAACACGAAGAACTTTGCCGATAAGTTAGTACGAATGAGCTATCCTTTTGCATGTACTCAAGCACTTTAGCTCCAAACCTCATTAACTAAATCACTCATTCCCAATCTTAGTACAGATCAACTCATTCCCATAAATCTAATTTTAACTCCAATCTCACCCCCATAGACCATATAAACAACTATCAACACCACCCCAGATCCCCAAATCACTCAAACAACACAATCAACATCAAATAATTAAATGGGGTCCCTTAAATTCAACTTAAAACCACACACAAAACTTAAAAAACATAAAACACATACCTTCAGATCCATGAACTGTTGCACAAACAATCACCAAACACAGATTGACTACTAAAAGAAACACTTGAATCTCCATCTTTCTCCCAAAGAAGAAAACCCCAATATTTAGATTCCTCAAAATCTCCCATCCACACCAAACCCACTATAACTTTGAGCCAATAATAATAATAAAACAAAGTGAAATAAATATGAGGTTGTCTTGAAGGAAGAACAAAGTGGCAGTTAAATTAGAGAGACAGACAGACAGACAGAGAGAGAGAGACCCACAATAAACAGTGATTGAGAAGCAATGAAAAAATAAATGGAGTTTTTAATGGAAACCCAGAGATGGGTTGGTAGAGATGAATCAAAGTTTTGATTTTTGGTTAAAAAGAATTGAAATTTGCAGAGATTTGAGGTACCCATGTAGGCTGTAGCAGACAAAGAACAGTTTTACTGTCACGGGTTATTTAAGACCATTAAAACTTAAAGAAGTGATGAACACTTCACTCAGTTACACTCAAACAGAGAGAGAGAGAGATAGAGAGTGAGAGAGTTCCAAAGATTTCAAGAAACTTAAGAATAGTGGGAGGAATATTTTATTAGTGAAGAAGATGGTAGGATTAAATAATTAAGTTATAATTAGTGTTTAATTAACTTCTTCTTCTTCTTTTTTTGCTTTTATGAAAAAATAAAATATATGCATATATCAGATATAACATACACGAATGTTTAGAAAATTTTGTAGTAATAGCTGCATCTTGCATGTTCATTACATGAGTAAGCTGGAGAGTAGAGTAAGCCAAGTAGTCATTTGCGAAAATATAAAAGGGGTCTAATTTTTTGTTTGTTTTGTTAGAACTTGAACACTTTACCTTTTACTCAAGAGACAAAATACCAATCAACTATCAACTACCTCAAGGTTTAGGGTTTGATTCTCACCACTGGTGGGTCTTGAGGTTAGTACTTAGTCCCACTGGTCTTGTGCCAACGTGCCCGGTTGTGCAATCTGCAGGCCACTGTACAATCCTTTAGTGTAAAAAATAAATAAAAGAACACACCAAACAACAACTAAACTAAGTCTTAAGCGTATATACTATTTACTAAAAAAAAATCTATCTTTTTAACCTTTGGATTATTTTTTTTATTTTTTTGGGCTCTGTGGGGTCGCACACTCTCGGGGCCAACCCTGCCCGAGAGGTATGGGGGAGGAGCCGAGTGACGGGGAGAAGGGAGATACTGACACGTAGAAGAGATTAGAGAGAAAAAGTAATTAACATTAGGAACGGATATGTGAGAATGTAACATCTTTTGTTTTTAACTATGTATATCAAAATTATTTCTCACGAAGATTTGATTGTAGGCCATAAAATATAGTAATTTGGAGATGACAAGTATGCGTTGGGATTTCGAATATTATTTTAAGGTCTTAAACAGTGTGATGTACAATCAACTAGTGTTTGACAACAAATAATACTTGTTCTTTACTTAATCTTTAGTTATTATATGTTAAACTTTTATGATTAACTACTAATATTTTTTAGGTGTTCGTTGAAGTATGCCTTAAGCAAGGTCTACATTGCTCTGGGGAAAGAAGGGAGGTCTACATTGCATTCATGTCTTTACGATTATAGGCCCACTGTTATATATAATGTATGTTTATGATTGATAAGCCTACTTTAGTTGGACAACCAGCCGAACTTGTAACGAATAAAACCGCTTCGGGATTTATAAATAAATCCCGTTTAAATCGTTTTGGAGGTTGCTATTTGATCTTGATTAACATAATGTAAATGATTATTATTGTCACATGATACACGAAAGCACAATTTGATGTTTCCTAGTCTCGTAGGGTTGTCGGTCAGTCGGTGCAATTAAACATGGACTTTTAGTGAAAATAAAGATTGGAACTTACATTGCTAAACCTAATTATGGTCTTGTTAACCAGTCTTTAACCCTAAAATTGTAGTTGGTATTGGTATTGGCTTTGGATATAGTCATGGACACTATTTCAACAACCAAATTATATGATAAAATTTACTCATGCCTCCCATTATTTGAGGCGAATTCGCACTTGCCTCCCAGAGTTGGCCTAAATGAGGCTATAGACCACATTTTGGCTCCCGAGTTAATTGGTTCACATTTGTTGAAGAACCTAAAATACCCTCACATTTGTTCAATTTTTGGGGATAAATGGTGTTTAGGTATAGGTTAATGTTCTAATATATAATAGGTGTGGGCACAGGTAGAGAGTCAAGTTTGATACTTGGAGAAACCCATGTATGTGTATGATCGTGGTTAAACTGTCAACAACCTAGTGTTTCCACAATGGTAATAGTTACGAAACAAAAACTAGCAAGCAAAGCCGATAGCAGATTATATGGTGTGGAAATCAGAGGAAATCAGTTGCTTAAATCAAGTATTAGCCAAAGTAGTGTTTTACTTATGATGCGTTTCTGACTTTTTTTCTTGTTCGGTGGAGGAGAGAGTGCATCGATCATGGTCGTTGGTGATGACAGGAAATGATTTCATCTAGCAGTTTTGAACCGTTTTACAAACTAAAAATATCTCAAGAGGTAACAGGTTGCCTCTTACTCACGTGATCAGCACACGAGGGTAAATGAGGTAGTTCAATCAAAAGAGACTGGTCAACTCAGGTCAAAGGGTGATCATAGTCAAAATGGGGTCTATAGTCTCATTTAGGCCAACTCTGGGGGGCAAGTACGAATTTGCTTCAAATGATAGTGGCATTGGCAAATTTTCTCGAATTATATTTCAACACTATCAGCAAAATGTTGTTAATCATTCTTCATTTTTTATAATTTGCCATTTAATACGAACCCACGTCTAAGGTCCACATGAGTCCTTCCTTTCTAAAGTTTAATAGGGTCCATTTGCATGTGACCCCATGTTTATTTTCATCTACTCTCCTTTATTAAGTTTCTTTAGTACAATAAAAACATGTTTACCTTTCTTATTGAAGTACAGTTTTGATCATCTTCTTCTTAATTAACAAGTTTTAATTTGATTAAGTACAATATCATTACCTTGGAAAAGAAAGATGTTGTTGATGCATACCTTTCTCTTTTTTGGCGCGCATTCTTTAGTTAAGGCTGGTAAAAGATACAAAATTAATATTCTTTATGTACCTTGCTTGCAAATATAACACAGTTTGGCGCGCATTCTTTAGGAGATAGAGAAAGTATTTTATTAATGAAGAAGAAGTAGGGTTAAGTGATAATAATGAGTGATTAATTACTTTTTCTTTTTTCTTTCTAAATAAGAAATGTTTATAAGGTGAAACTACGAATGTTGAAACTAGATTCGTAAAGAACAATCACGTTTGTTTAGTTTTAGAGAAACTAGGGTTTCTACTAATATAACTTCAACTTTTCATTAACAACTAAAAAATAGATTACACCACCTGAACCTACATGGTCTTCTCCAATAGAGCATAAGCTAATGCATAAACACAAACATAGGTTAAACGGGTGGAAGACAATCTATAATCGACGTGCCCGGTCAGTTTATGGGAGAAAATATGAATATTTCAAACGATGACATATAGGAATGGCAATTGTAGTAAAAGTTGCCTGTTCATTATAGGAGTAACCTCAAGCGGTCGGATCTGAGGGAGGAGATGACCGATGAGGTGAAGGGAGATATTGACGGGTAGAAGAGATTGGAGAGAAGCAATTAAGATGATGACATGAGATAGGGATTATAGGGACAAGTATATGAGAATGTGAACATCTTTTGTTTTGAACCGTGCCTATCAATAATATTTCTTACAAAATTTGATAGGTGAGTAGTGTGATGTATAAATATTTAACTTGTGTTGACAACAAGTAACATTTTTGCTTTACTTAATACATGTGGTTATTATATGATAACCTTCTACGATTAACCACTAATATTTTTTAGGTGTTCGTTGAAGTAGACCTAAGCAAGGTCT
The DNA here is from genome assembly GCA_014058105.1 of Kingdonia uniflora. Taxonomy (NCBI): domain Eukaryota; kingdom Viridiplantae; phylum Streptophyta; class Magnoliopsida; order Ranunculales; family Circaeasteraceae; genus Kingdonia; species Kingdonia uniflora. Next base: position 134,569 of record JACGCM010001826.1, on the reverse strand, counting down.
ACGACATTGTTCCGACAAAAGAAGAAGGAAGGTCTACATTCCTTCAAAGGTATCAATGCATTCATGTCGTAACGATTATAGGCCCACTGTTATATATAATGTATGTTTAGTTTTGATGAGCCTCCTTTATTTGGACCACCGGCCGAACTCATAATGAATAAAAGTCATTTCAGAATTTATAAATAAACCCCGTTTAAATCGTTTCATAATGTGAATGATTTTTATTGTCACATATGGTACATGAAAACAAGATTTGATGCTTCCTGGCCTCCTAGGGTAGTCGGTGCAATTAAACATAGGCTTTTAGTGGAAATAAAGATTGGAACCTACATTGCCAAACCTAATTAAGGTCTTATTAACCAGTCTTTAACCCTAAAACTCTAGTTGATATTGACTTTTGGATGCAGTGTTGGACACTATTTCAACATTATGGCACTAAAAAGTTCCTATTTATTCTTCATTTTCTATTATTTATATCATTTAATACAAACTTATGTCTTAAGGTCCACATGCATGAGTCCTTCCTTGGGGTCACTAGAGATCTTGTGATCTAAAGTTTATAAGGGTCCAATTGCATGTGACCCCATGTTTATTTTCATCTACTTCCCTTTAAAAGGTTTATTGTCAGTACAATCCATGTGTACCTTTCTTATTTAAGCACAGGTGACAGTTATGATCATCATCTTCTTCTTGATTATCTAGTTTTAATTTGATTTAGTACAGTGTCATTGCCTCGAAATATAATGATTGCTGATGCACATTTTTTTTTCTTCCCATCTTACAATTCATCAAAAATTAGGAAAAATTCTGACTGCCCCCATTTCAGAACCGATCCGAAAACAGGCATAATTCGACATCAAAGTTTGAAAAACATGATCCAACTACAACTACTATGGAATATTTTGTGATCCAGAAAACAAAAATAAAACAACATAATTTATTGTTTTCCCCCATCTTGTTCATTTTTATCGTTTCTTAACACACACGCTCTCTTCCCACATCCCTCTTTTCACCAATCTAGTCGTCATCAAGAATAGGCCAAACCGCCCGCATATAGTTAACAATTTATCTATCAAACGACTGTAAAGATAATGTTACCATAGCTAATAAAAAAAGCTAAAGATGACACAAAAAATGTCCACCCGTCCATCATCTTCTTATTCTCCATTTTTCTCACATAATCTCTTGGTCGTTTGGAATCACCATCCCATGGTTTTACTAGTTATTTACCAAATTTATCACGAAATATCTTCTCATTGCGATACTAACTACGATATTATTTACAAACCAGTCACTGTTTCGAATTCTAACAACGTTTCTCTCTCTCTCGATCTCTCGAAGTTGGAAGCCATGAATGAGCTTGCGAATGCTTTCTCTGTGTTGGAGTTAGACGTCGAAGATGATGAAGCTCAGTTGAATCAAAACGCAACTCTCACCAAATCAGGTTTGCACTGTTTTCACAATCTCTCACTCTAAAATTCAGTTTTTTAGGGTTTAAATCAAGTACTGTTTCAAGTTCAAAGTAATCAAATTTTGAGTATAAGAATCTAACAACGATGTAATCGATGTGCGATGGGAAGTTTCGGGTTTTGATTGCTAAAACCCTAGTTAGACTATTGGTATTAGTTGCAGAGATTGCGAAACAAAGAATGGGTGATGTGAAAGTCTTAAGTGAGAATTTGGGGCGTTTCTATAGAGGAGGCGTCATCAGCGATGGAGGCGAAGAAGTAAAGTTTTGAGTTTTGAGTAGAGGAGAAAATAAAAGTGAAGTTTACGGGCATAACTGTACGATTCGACAGAGATGGCATGTACACTCTACTGGGACCTTTGTTCAGATAACGAGAAATATTTTGGTAGCCCATGAAATCTTGTAGTTATACCTCTTATACCAAATGCAGAGTAAAGATGAGAAGAATGTAACGAGGGTTAGAGACAAGAAGAATGTAGTACAATATTGATGGTTAATCATGGATGATATGACTACTCAGGATTAAATAGAGTATAATAGAACCCTAGAGTACTGTGATTGCCAGCCCCTCTTTTAAGTGTAGGCTAGGTCTGTTATTCATAGGTCAACCCTAATAGGGCTAGCTGCGTATGAACTGTCAGTGAACTGGACGCTAGCTGGTATTAGCGGTCTACCTGGCGACGACATCTCGTTCTTTAGGTTGATATCTACCACCACCTTCACTGGGGTGCATTTTTCTACGTCCTCGTCTAGGAAGATAAATATGAGGTTATAGCCTTCTTTGAATGATGTTTATACCGAGAAAATTGTCATTCCTTTCCTTAATGTGATAGTAAGGTAGAATATTTTCAATAACCAGTTAAAACAAATTCCTTAGAAGGATTTTATAGTAGTAGCAAACAAGTTTCAGAATATTTCGTGGCAGAATTTCACAAGCATGAACATCACATATCCTAGTGAACTAAAAAATGTAGATGCCAATTCTAGAGGGGGGGGGGGGGGGGGGGGGGGGGGGGGGGGTGTTACTTGCATCTCTATACACTCTCCTTCCATATAATGATGTGGGCTGATATGAAATGGGTTTAGAAGGAAGCTAACTTTCCCTGGTGCTGGGGGAAAATTAGGCGTATGTTGGTGCATGCTAATACAAACCCATAGCTTGGCCCTTAAGTTGCTTGGTAGACTTTGCTTCATAAAATTATAACATTTAACTTAGTAAGTTCAGTATCATCTTTACTATAAAATAATATTTATCTTGGTATATTATGCTCTTATGAACCACGGTGCCATGCATAGATTTGAGTAACAGTTCTTTAGATTGGTGATTATTATCAAGGGGGAACACTTACCGCTAGGTGCATATTGTGCTATTCTTATGCTATCTTTAGTGTTGTGTGCTTTAGTACTTTCTATGTAGCTGGTCATTCGCTTTTGATCTTCTCCTTTACATCTTAATTCGTTTCAAGCTTGTTTTTGACCTTCAGTTTTTTTCTTCTTCTGTTATTTAAAAGATAAAAAACTCGAATTTGGGGTTTTGTAAGAGAATACCTCTCCACCTAGAGAGAGGTCGTGGGTTCGAAACCTCATGGGGGTTGGAAACTCAGGGTTACGGATCCCTATATAAAACCGGCTTGCCTTGCATAAAAACAAAACAAAAAAAGTTTATTCTCTTGCAAAAAATTGTCCATCTTGGTCTATATTCATTTATTTATTTATTTTTATGTTTATTGTTTTGTCCGTCTTGCATGTGCTTGCTTGCTTCTACTTAGCAAGAGTAACAGGCAACAATATTATAATGGTTTCAAGTGCATTTTGCAATATTATAATGGTTTCTCATTGCTCTAAAATACAATGACGTATATAATAATCTGTGCTTTGTATTGGTACTTGTATATCCATAATACCCATCTCAGCAAGGGACTAAAAGCATCTAATAGTTGAAATAGGTTTTGGAGGAAGTATGTGCATCTTAACAAGGAACACTTATATTCATCACCCAACAATCAATAGTACCTCGTGTATTTATTTCCTCTTTATAGGTGGATCCTTGCATCTAACAGTTTTGCCATGTGCATGTCTAACAATAATAATTACATAATGATCGTTTTTTGAATGATTAGCTCAGCTGATTGAAGGACAATGCCATATTGACGAAAAATTCATTTATTGCAGATAAGGGTAAGAAGAAAGGTAGTAAATCTAAAGGGACGATAGTAGTACAAAATTCATTTATTGCAGATATGGGTAAGAAGAAAGGTAGCAAATCTAAAGAGACGATAGTAGTACAAAATGACAAACAATGCCAGGAAAGCCAGCAATTGTCTTCAGAATATAAGATGCCTCTGGTCTGGATTGACCTGGAAATGACTGGTAGCACCTTGTTACTTTTCTGTGTTTTAAGCTTATTTTTTCTGGGCCTCTATGTTTAAAGCTATATGTAATAAGGAAGATATAGTTCTATTTTATGATTGATTTTTCTCGTAAATCATGTACTTTTTAATAAAATTAGTACAAGGTTTAGATGGCGATTCAGGAAAGGAGGGAGAGTTAATGTTGATTAATAACGTCTCATATTACTAGACCTGTCATGACAGGTCTAGGGCTAAGTTTGAGCCCTTTAGTGTGTTAGTGCAAACTTGTACAGTAAAGCTTGTTCCCATTTATTGATGGACGAAATGTGCTGTTCTCGTAGTTTATAATGTTCTTTTTTCTTTCGTTGCGAGAGATTTAGCAAAAAACCTCGTAGGGCAGTTGAAAATGTGAATATGACGGCTGACCGTATTCTATCTTAGTTATTACATCCACAAGTGTTAGCTTCACCTTTCTCCACTGGTTAGAGCCTAGGTGAGTCTACACTCAATCTCTCAGTTCTCGTAGAATCTCAACACCTGTCTAAACTCAAGTCTCTTCATTAGTATCTCTTGATGAATAAGAAAACTGAGAGGCGCATGCAAATCCAATTAATTTCTACGAATATGTAATACCCTCAGTACTATTAATAGAAATGAGATGAAGTCAATGAAAATCTAAGTTAGGTGAAATATGGATATAAGAATCGTTAGCATATCAAAGAAAGTTGGAAGTGGTGGTGTCATTAGGTAATTTTGCGGTTAAAAAAAGAAATACACATACAATAATCGCTCTTTCTCAAGGCATCGGTTTGAGTCGATATTTCCCAAACTCCTCAAGGTATTCCACATTTCAACAAGTTAATACGCAATATGCAATTCCATACTACAAGGGCTAACCTAAGAACCTACTGTCAGTCTCCTCCTACTCACTCACTGGCTTGTCACCCAAAGGGTTATTTTCTTCTCCGTCAAAGTAAACTACAGAGCTGTCTATATGTGACAGAGATCTTGATTGATTGAGAGCAAGGCAAATAGTTTTCGTTTTTTTAATAGATGAAGTATTTTAGTAATCGAGTGATGTGTTTTGAGGTCAAACTAAGCGTCAACCATCAGTTACATAAACTACATGTGTATCATAAGCCAGGGGTATAAAGTTACATCCTGACCTTCCAACTATCTAGATACACCACTGTTCCTTCTCGAATTCCTCATATTAAGTGCTAAGTTTTTTGGCTTGCTGTGTAGATTGAAAATAGTTTGTTCAATTCAAACACGATGAGTAATCTGAAGAGGATTAGTATCGCCCACTGAAATCAAAATGACCGCCAGATGATGGAGTCCCTCGTGGTTGGGAAAGGATATCTTCGTTCATATTGGCGCAAAAGGATAGATGAGAGAAATCCCAAAATATCCGAGAAAAGATGAGAGCAAAACAAGAGCCACTATAAAATTAGGCGTCACACACAATAACCGAGGAATAGAAATACGAAACTACCACAATTCAATCACCAAGAAGGAGAGAAGCAACTCAATGTGGTCTCAACTTGTAGGAATACGATAAATCAGAAACCTTTAGAAGCCTGTCAAAAGGTTATCAAATCATAAACAAAGGACTGAAGGATCTTAGTAGAGTGGGTTAGGGTGAATGATAACGTACCAACCACCTTTGTTGTTCTGATTGTGTATCTGCTGATGCCGGCCTCTGTTATGTTGATGTTAGCTGATGACATGTTATTGCTGCATCTGGTTGCAACTTGCAGCAAACTTTTACTAGCAGAAGCCCAAGTTCTATTGTATAGCAAAGAAACTGAACAAGTTAACTTTCTGATACTCATTATGTCTATATGTGTATATGCAATTTATAAAGATACAAAAGACAATATACTTATTTAAGAAGCTCAACTGATCATATGTCGAGACCTATTCAGTTTATATGATATCATATCTGTGCAACTTTTGATGTGATATTGAAACTTTAACTGTTTTGAGACTGGTGCTATTTTTTGCTGGTGCTATTTTTCTTATAAATCTGCTTATACCATTCATTTATTTTGATTACCATGTAGGTTTGGATATTGAGGTAGATCGAATTTTGGAGATTGCTTGTATTATTACAGATGGCAATCTGGCCAAATCAGTGGAGGTTAGTTTTTGCCGTTTTTATGGATTTTACGTGCTTTTGTGTCTAATATCAATTCTCTGTAACCACAGCTTGTTTATAAATTTCTGTTAACTTTGGTTGTGTTGAACTAGTTCCCCTTGGAAGTGTGAACTTGTGATCTTTAAGATGTTCTGCAGGCTGGCATAAATATTAACTTCTGGAGTTAGATGCTTTGGATATACATATTGTAAACCTTTGTTTTACTGTTATGGCACTTTTTCATATACTGGACCCAATAGACATTTGTTAATATGTTGAAGGGGCCAAGTAGATATTTACTAAATTAATTGGGAGTAAAAGTTTCGTGCCAAAAGCACTTAGTTTCGTGCGTATAATTTGATGGGGACTGCCGTGCTAAATCTCTTTAGTATCTTCATATCTTGTTAGGGTTCTTTGCTCCCGTACGCACATGAGCATCTTATTGCGTTCCTTTTGCAGCCCTTGATTCTTCTTGAGACTAGGCTGCCTCTTAGTTAATAAATGTTTATTTATGAAAATGAAGTTTGTAAAAATCAAAGGAGACACAGTATGAGATATAAGCTACAGTAGAGCAAAAAAAGAAGATGATAACTAGATTGCATTGCAGTTTAAATAACGAGCCACATTATGTGGAGATATGTTGGAGAAAAAATGATTATCATGCGAGTGAAAATGCCACTTAAGAACAATCATAAACAAGATTGTAGTTTTTTCTTCTCTTGTTATTATAAACGGCTTAATGTTTGTCTTTGACACCTTTTAGAATAAAAGATGGTTATAAGGCTCAATTTTTTAATTCGGCGTATTCTGTTGAGTATTGGCAATTTGTTTTCATGATATTTGTATCCTTATCAGTTATGGTTTGTATTGAGAGTTATAATTTGTATTGACATTATTTCTTATTTTTAGGGTCCGGATTTGGTCATCCATCAAACCAAGGAATGCTTAGATAATATGGGAGAGTGGTGCAAAGATCATCATGCAGCTAGCGGTAAGCAGCTTCTCATGTATGAGCATCCTATTAACTAATGTCATGGTAGCTTGACTTATCTTTTTCATGTGTGCTTATAGCCACATTCCTATACTCTATTATGTAAAAATTGGGTATCTTAATCGTCTTTGCTTGTTTTAGGTTTAACAAAAAAGGTGCTTGATAGTACCCTTAGCGAAGCGCAAGCTGAAAAGCAGGTGCGTCAAACTGGCTAAACTTTTTGTTTCTGTTAGTCATAATCCATTATTTACTTCATTTGGATGTAATAAGTACATTTTTTTTTAAGGAGGAGGTCGAAATAGATCTGTACGAGATCAATTCTTAAGGTTTCATTTGATGAAATTTGTTGCACTAGGAAGCTATGTTTTTCTTTTGTTCTTTAACAAACATCTTTAGATCAATTTGTTATTAGCCCCTCGATTTAAGCTTTCTTATTATATCAATTGGGTTTTTTTGGGTTTAGAGGGGAAAGAAAAAACTCCAGAAAGCTTGGAGTCATTAGAGTCCCAAGAAATATGTCCTGTCATATTGATAATATCCTCTTGCATGTTTTTTGAGCCAAAGAGCTCAAGTAACTACAAAGGGGAGAAATGCAACATACTCCAACAACCAGATATGCTTGTCAATTTCCATTTCCATTTCCATAATAGATCTGTTGCCCACGTGAAACCAGTTTTAACGAATAATTGGATTCCTCCTTTCACAAATGAGACAAAAACTAGTAGTCAAAATTTTAAATGAAAGGTGGCAAATTGCAATCATCTTCTCCGGAAGGCCTTGAGAGTATCCCTAGCAGAGTGAGGGAGCGAGTGTGAGAAGATCACATCCAAACTTTTAACTCGCCCGTTTCTCTCCAGCAGTCCGTCCTGGACAGCACATATCCCTAGCAGAGCGAGGAAGCGAGTGAGAGAAACTAACATCTAAACTTTTAACTCGCCCGTTTCTCTCCAGCAGTCCGTCCTGGACAGCTCATGCATAGCACAGGCACGATAAAGTAAAAAGCCATGCGGCTAATAGAAAATCGCGACAAGTTGGAAAAGTAGACAGTGCTCTCTTCTCAGCTCGTAGAAATTTCCTCATTTTTGAGTTTTTGTAGTAAATTGATGCTATGAAGAAGCCTACAGTTTACCGAATTTGCGAAGGAAAACTGATATCTTTAACGACAATGTGAATCCTTGTGATTTTTATCATTGCAAATCGCTCGGCTATTATTTGAAGTGGTTCAGATGAAACTTGACATGTTAATTGCGGTTCTTATTATTGCATATTATATTTTGTTTTCGTAGTTGCTATCAGTAGGACGACAACATTCTGCCATATTCCTTTTTCCTTCATATCATTAACTGTTTGATATCTGTATTTTTTGTATTTCTCGTTTTTAACTTCCTTTTCCATCACAGTCCTGCTCCTCCTTAGGAAATTAGCTCAGACTCTGCAGGGCGCTCATCCTCCCAAATATATGTCACTTCTCTCAATAATCAGAAAACTTACATTTTCTGTCTCCAACTGTGTTGTAGGTTAAAGAATTTGTTAAAAAACATATTGATGCAGGCGCACATGCACCACTTTTAGCTGGAAATTCAGTTTACGTTGATTTTCAGTTTTTGAAGGTAAGTAGTGCAACACAATCTAGCCTCCCTTCTTTTCCTCTTGTACACAACATTTTAATTACTGTATTTTTAATTTAATGTTTTAAAATACTGGTCTTTGTTTATTAATTTTTCACTTATTGCAACTTTTCATTCTTGACAGAAGTATATGCCAGATTTGGCCAGTCTCTTTTCTCATGTAGTTGTTGACGTTAGTAGTGTTAAGGCTCTTTGCATCCGATGGTATCCTAAAGGTAAAACTTTACTTCTCTTATTTAATTTTGTAATTTGTGGAACTCTTCAAGTCATACAATGTCTACTTAAGAGTTCACAAAGATTGTAAGTTTACCATAATACATTCTAATATGACATTTCCTGCTATCCTATCGATATAGTTACTAGAACGGATTAAAGATGATCCTATTTGTATATGTAGTAGACATTCTTTCATCAATACTGTTGAACAGTGCTAATTTATAGTTGTTCACTTAATTCGTATATCAAATGATTGATTATGGAAGTGGATACTAAAACTTTTGGATGCTCCCTGGAAACTCTGAACGAAGGGTTCCTTTTCTTTTTTTGTTCACTTAATTCGTATATCAAATGATTGATTATGGAAGCGGATACTAGAATTTTTGGTTGTTCCCCTAAGGGTTCTTTTTCTTTCTTTGTTCCCCCAGAAAACAGGAGAGCTCCTTCTAAAGAAAAAAAACATCGAGCCATGGATGATATAAGAGAAAGCATAATGGAACTGAAGTACTTCAAAAACAACATTTTTAAGTCCAAGTCGAAGAACTGAGACAACCAATACTCTGGAGATGACAGATTTTAGGATGGAGCAGTTTTCCTCTATTGATGGTGTACAAATCTTGATCGTTCATTTTTTATCGTCGCAAGACGTACGATCTTGATTTATTTAAAATAGGGTCTTCTTGTAGGGAGCAAGTCATCTTAAGGTTTTCTCCCCCGACAAAGGTTAAAATTGTACATTCTCTGAAATTGAAATTAAAACACGGTTTAAAGTAATGACATGTTATTGATGTTTGGCTTGTAGCATGTAATTCTAAACATGGTGTGTTTACGCAGTCCACAAATAGTAGTTAGTAGACCTTGCGATTCATGATTTTTGATATAAAATGATTGATTCTATTGACTATTGAGGTTTGTAAATTTATATTCCTGATAACAACATTTAGGTAACCCTGCAAAAAGTAACTAATCTCTATCTTTCCCGTCTTCCAGTCTCTAATTCTTTACTCTCCGCCCACCTCGTTATTCTTCTCCTCTGGCTAGCAGTCCTCACATATTTCAGTATCATTTTGGCAAAGACAGGATTTTTTGCAGTGTATCAGAAGAAGAAAAATGACGCCAAAATAAAATAAATTTTTGGTACAATATCAGTCACATTTTGTACAAAATTGTGGACCTCAGGAAATAATAATATGTAAATTTTAGTGACATTTCGAACCAACGGTCAACTCTTCATATTGCAGCTGTGAAGAGTTGGGCAAGTAGCTCACAGCTGCAAGATGGTAAGGAGTAATAGGTGTTCAAGAATCTTATGGATGTCCCGTGATGTTATACGCTCAAGGTTGCAGCTTCGAGATTCACTGTTTCTCTGATTAATATGCAGCCTTTGTTAAACTCGTCTTTGACAAGATTAGAATATTATATTAACAATTAAACACATTGATTTTTTTTTCCTTTACAGGCAGGTTATACAGTTCATGATACTTGATGTTGAGAACATATCCATAGATTCTATTTACCTTACAGTCTGGGCATCTCCCCATCTTCCTCTCCATATGGGGAAAACTGAAAACGTTGGTACAATGCCACTAGATTATTTCGGTCGTCAGTTATAGGTATATCTTGGAATCTCTCCCGGTGTATTTTCAACATTTCTATAACAGCATTAGTCGTATCTATTATTCTGTTAAATTGAACGCATCATTCTTTACTTGCTCTGCAGCCACCAATTGGTGGCAAACGAGTTGAGGAACTCGGAATATGGGTTAGAAAGGAATTTCATGTATCTGGGATTAGTTGGGATGTGAGTGTTGTAGATATTGCTGCTGTAGGTCTAGGTTGGTTCACCGTTGGACTTAAAGGAGAGGCCGTTTTGGGTGTTTGGACATATGATGGAGTTGATGTTACAGTCCACAATTCTTTAATCCCTCACAGGTCACGGTTAAGTGAGGACAATATCGGTGTTCGTTGAGTGGGGTCATGAAAAAATGGTATCAGAGCCGAGGACGGCTCGATCTTAAAGATGGGGGACTGTAACACCAATAGTTTAGTCCCACATCGCTTAAGATCATGCTAAGTGTTTGGTCATTAAGTTAATATTTCACTCTCCATGTCACCGATGTCTTTTCTTAGGAAAAGAAATTCGACACTGCTGGAGATCCGCAGTGGTTAAGTAAGGACAATATCGGTGCTCGTGTGCCCGATTAGAATACAAATGGAAGCCCAACTTTTGGGCGCCGGGTTCTAACCAAGTGTCTACGTAGCAACCTAAAAAATCAAGTAAGTGAGGTACTTTAGGAGATGCTCTCATAAAAAACAATGTCGAAGCCTCAACCTTGTTTTTATAAGTTATAGAGCGAGTTAAGCAATGTAATTCTGTCAACTCATGTGGCACTTTTCAAGTGATCCCCAAGTTGTTGCCTTCCATTTGTCAAAAACAACGCCAAATGAGTCTGTGGTTCATGCATCAAACAGAGTAGTTTCCTCTTAACGAATTTGAAGCTGATTTAAATAGTTTATTTCTGTGCATTGAAAAACTATATTTTGCCAAATTTGAAGATGTGGCCGACAGGAAAATCTACGGGATAAACCATTATATCATTAGTGGGCACTCCTTGGAGCACTTATGTTTAGTAATGGTCCCTGCTCTTCTCTGTACGATGCTTATATTCAGTAGTATCAGAATTCCGAGGTAAAAAAACTAAGGCTCCGCTTGGTATCCCGCTTATAGCTCCACAAATCAAGGATTATCGTTTATTTTCTTTGATCCAATGGTTAGCAACGGTTAGATCAAGAAAAATCAACGAAATTCCTTGATATGTGGAGGTATAAACGGCATACCAAGCAGAGCCTAAACTGTTACTAGTCACTGGACTGTAGTTTTTATTTATTTATTTACTGGATATTTTAGTTTATTGCATTTTTGATAGGTTGGGCGAACTTAAAGTTCGACCATAATAACAGCACCAGAGTAAAGTTTGACGAAAGGTTCATAAGCGCTGTAAGGCGGGTGAAAAAGATGTCTTAAGTACAAGTTTGTCCTCTGATCCTTTTTTTTCTTGTTCTGAAGGGTGTCCACTGTCCAGTTTTCGCCAAATGTATAACTAAGTACTTGGTTCAGTTAGTTATGGTGTCATTATTCCAATTTAGTGCAAATTGGTCTTGGGGCGGTTGAATAAATTACCCATCAGAGTGTTTTACATGCTACTAATTGGAATATCACACACATTAGTTTTGTATTTCTTTCTATTAAGAAATTAATAGATAGGTTTTTATTAATATGTAGTATTGTGGTTCTGCTATGACTTAAAATCTTCAACTGAGTCCTGAAATAATTAGAACCATAAATTAAATTACAAAACATTGTAGAAACTAAATATGATAGAAAGGATGAGAGGAATTTGTGTGTACTTAACTTGGTTCATCAAATTAATATACATTATGGTAGGAAATATGAATTTTTAACAGATAGTTGTTCTTAGCATTTACAATACTTTAATGAATCTAGATAAGCTTGACCATCAGTTTGCTCAAAGTTATCACACCCATTATGGTATGGTATCTCAGCACCAGACCAAATAATATGTCTAGGAATACAGGTTAAGGAATCACAGAACTCTGCTTTTAAAGTTGGAGTGTCTTGAGTTGTGATAAGCCTTGTGGAAGTGTTGAATGCGGTGATAATTGGATTTCCAGAAGTTTGAGGCTGATCTTGTTTTTGAAGGATCTTGAAAGAGAACTTGCATTGTAATATAAAATCAACTCCTCGAGGAGCGGAGGAAGGCATGAGATTGTCAATTCTGGACAATTCCATATGAGCAGTTTTTTCACTGAATCAGATAAGATTTGGTGTGGCAATGATTTCATAGGGCAACGCAAAATACTCAGTGTTTGAAGAAGAGGCATAACATTAATATCTTCACTCCAGGTCTCCATTACCCTGTCCTCCCAATGCTTCATGTTAATTATAGTAAGTTCCTTCAAGTTTGGGTACGCGACTGTTGTTTATCCTTCCAACCCATTAAAGAGTCCCCATGGGTGAAATTAAATTTAATTCCTTCAGAAAATATTGAAGCAATTCCAGATTTGCAAAAGGCGATAATACCTTCAAGTTTCTGCACTCAATGATTATTAATCGGCTCATCATGATTCCTGTATCATGAGAAGATGCTGAAATTAGCTCGTGGCCCGGTCGTTCTTTCCATCATTTTTTTGGGGGAAGGAAAAGAAAGAAGTAGAGAAAATAAAAGAATTTTGGTTCATTGCAAGGAACGGATTCCATTGTTATCCCTATTACGAGAGAACATTTGAAGAATATAGATGGAAACGTAGAAAGTAGATTATAAGGTGTTGTAAAAAATCAATGAATTGTATATTTCATATATAGTTTGTTATTTAGTACAATTCTTTCCTGTTCTATCAGTCAGTATAATTTTTATGTTTTTATTTATTTTGTTTGATGTAACACTAATTATGACCCGTTATCTGATACTACTTTGGGTATGGTTTACTTTTCTGTACATGATTTGAAATGGTATAGCACAAAATGCAGAAAAAAAAACTTGCAATGTAATGGAGAGTGACAACGTAAAGCTTTCATACAAAACTACCTTTAACAAAAGTGTAATGGTTTCAAAGAGTGCATTGCCAATATGAAATTACAATAACAGAGAGATGTATTATACACATGAGCAAGGACAATTAAAAGAGGAGACAGTCTGAGGCCAAACACATTGGTAAAAAATTGATGAAAAATAGTTTTGATGAAAATTTTCAGCTAGAGTCTAGGGAGATTAGGAGGTAGTTCCAAATCAGACTTCATTCCGTTCTTTCCGTAGCTGAGGTGATAGCCGAGGCATGCACTAAGACGTGCATATGCCAAGATGTTTTAGTCCGATTATGTAGTTGAAGCGATACAAGAAGCCTTCTACCAGTTGAAAGAGTTTAGGCAGAAGATGCATACTTCTTCACCATGTCCAATCAGGCTTTCCAGCTTCCGTAAAAACATTGATCTCTTCCAGCTCGTAACTTAATTCCATGAATAAACGCATATCAAAACACCAGCACCTTTTTGAATATGTATGACCTGTAACCAAGAAAGAATAAAAGGTGACAATCATTTCAGTTAACCCAATTTCAAGTGTTCATTATGCACCTTACAAACATACACTTGCAAGAATCAACAATATGGTCGATTTCAGTCTTCACTATAATTGCCATATATGCAACTCAAACCAAATTCAGAAATGGGGTCAACTTAAATGTTTGCCTCGTAAATTTTGGTCCGTCTTACAAACTCACAGGTAGACGTTAGTGCGATAAAGAGTAAGTAGGGTTCTATATTGATAAGGAACAAGGAACACTTTAAATTGAAGTTTCAAAATTTATGAACTAGTTATTTTACCTCACAAAATAAAGGGGTCTGTGAATCTTCGTGTGCAATTGACCCTCATTGTATCCTTGTCTAACAGTAATCTCAAAGTTGGGGATGCGGGATATGATGCCAATGCCGTCGCCTACTTTTATCGCACAACAAATCAGCAGTCTAATCCATCCCTCCTGCAAATATTCATTTGATAAAACATAGTTAGTAAATGTAGACGAAGAGGTAGCATGAACATAAGGATGTTCTAGTATGAAAAGAGTCCATTTAAGTTTTACCTGATAAGTTTTGGTTCAGTCTATGAAACGGGACAAATTGGTCTCACTGTCAGTGATGATCCTTACTGCAAGAAGTAGTACGATTGGTAAATATATTGCCCTAATTAAAACATGAAAGTTAAAAGTTCAAATTCAAAAAATGACTTATATCTTTTACCTCACAAGAGCGGCTGTCAATCGTCTGAAACTGATAATTCTTCCCATTCTCGTCAATAAATGTAAATGCTTGGGATGCGAGATATTATGCTCCAGTCCTTTCCTACGTCCTTCTCGCAGCGTGGTCCCAAGATAGGACACCTAGCGATAACCAATTCCCGAAGTGAGGTAAGATGTTGCAATTCGTCGGGTATACACGTTAAGGAATTGCAGTCCAATATTTTCAAAGTTTGAAGTGCCTTGAGTTGTGATAAGCCTTGTGGAAGTGTTGAATGCGGTGAATATTGGATCCACAGAACTTTGAGGCTGGTATTGTTTTTGAAGGGTAATGATCTTGAGAAGGAACCTGCATCCCCATCTAAAATCAACTCCTCAAGGAGCGGAGGAAGGCATGAGATTGTCAATTCTGGACAATTCCGTATGAACAATTTCCTTACTGACTGAGATAAGATTTGGTGCGGCACTGACTTTAGCACAGGGCAATAATAAATATCCAGTCGCTGAAGAAGAGGCATAACGGCAATATCTTCACTCGAGGTCTCCATTACCCACTCCTCCCAATGCTTCATGTCCTCTATAGTAAGTTCCTTCAAGTTTGGGTAAGCTACTGTTGTTGATGACGCCTCCAAACCATTAAAGAGTCCCTTGGGTGACATTGAATCTAATCCTGTAAGAGAGAGACATTGAAGCGATTCCAAATTTGCCCAAGGCGGTAATATCTCCAAATTTCTCAACTCACTGATTTGTAATCGACGCAGCATAATGGATGAGGATTGAAACTCCATCCAATTAGGGAACTTGGAACCACCGTAGTTCCAAATTGTCAACTTCTCCAAGTTAGGATGTGGTTCAAATAACTCAATTGCACTAGCATCATCATCTCTCTTCCCCTCATAATCTTCTTTGATGAACTCCAATCCCAGATGACGGAGGTGTTCTTTACTTTTCAAGTTTATAGACTCTTTTGATCCACCTCCTTTGATATTTGTTATTGCTAGGAAACCACGGAGGTTGTTGAGATTGCTTAGTTCCCGAAGCTGACAACCTTCTTCACTCATAACGAATCTATTCAATGTTTGAAGACATCTTAGTTCCTCAATTCCTTTTGGTAAACATTCGAGGGCAAAGGTGTAAAGAAGTTCAAGGTGCCTCAAGTTAACTAGTTTTCTTAGCCCTTCAAGGAAGTCTACGGAGATTTTTACAGGAAGTGAGTTTCAGCGTTTGCAAGTTTCTGAGATTACAAACGCTTTCAGGTAGTTCCACCAAGTTTGTCTCCGATAATTCGAGATACCTTAGATGTATTAAACTCCCCACCTCATTTGGTAGTGTTTCAATTGCAACACCCGCCAAATCCAAGGTCCTAAGATATGTCAAATGGTGTAACAACTTTATATCTAGATTGGGTCTTGAATTCGGGTATGGATATACAAAGAGAGTACGCAAATTCTTCGCATCCAAAATAGGGGGAGGAATGAAAGAGTCATTAGATTTCCTGATCTCAAGGGATAAATGGCGGGTTTTGGAATAGTCGAATTTGGTGTCCACGCTCTCCACAATCGAGCACTCATTGTTTGCAACAAAATTTGCAAAATCATGCATAAGATCATGCATCTTACAAGAAACATCCCCATACCAATCTATTTTCAGGTCTTGGAAGAATGAGCGCGACGCCAAATCGTCAAAATACTCTCCGCCAATAATCTCCATGTCCCTTGTTTGAGTGGACCGAACAAAACCTTGTGACATCCACAGCTTCACAAGTACATCCTTGCTGAACATATGATCTTTTACATATACGACACAGTATGTAAAACAACGCTTTAGGTGCGAGGGTAATGCATTGTAACTTAGCAACAAAGGTGGTAAGACGTCTTTGCTGATGTTGGGCAAGTCCCATAAGTCGCTTGTCAAGACATCTGCCAATCTTTCATCGTTCTTTTATGGGGCATGAGACTTCCCAAAGTTTTTGCATAAAGAGGTACACCTTTGCATTTGTTTGAGATTTTTTTACCTATACTTTCCAACCTATGGCAGTCTTCTTCTCCCCTCCCGTGAAAAGCAAGACGCTTAAACAGCAACCAACAATCATGATCATCTAATATTGCCAGATCATGTTTGTAGGTTGAGTCTACAGTCACTGCAACAACATCACTGCGTGTAGTAACTATGACTCGACTTCCTTTTGCACCAAGATCAAGGGCACATTTTATTTGGTCCCAAATCTTTTTATCCTCAGTCCACGCATCATCCAAGACAAGAAGAATTTTCTTGCCTTGGATAGATTTGCATAACTGTTGATGAAGAGTTTCCCAAGAAGTAACAGTTGGGACACTGTCACCAAGAGCTCCAATTATGTTTTCGGCAATCTTTTTAACGTCAAAGGGATCCGAGACACACACCCATATTTTCTTCTCAAAGTGATTCGTTACCTCAGCATCATTGATGACAATTTGTGCGAGAGCTGTCTTCCCAAGGCCCCCCATTCCTACGATAGAAATGACGGGGACACCCATTTGTTCTTGAGTACTCTCACTCAATAACTTGCTAATTATAGTCTTTTTATCCTGATCCCGGCCGCATATCTCTGATTTATTGATCATAGAGATAGTATCTAGTCTTACAATGGGATCCTCGATTATTGTGACCGAATTAAAACCATATTTATCTTTCTCAATAGCGATCACGTCTAGCCTTTCTCTTAACTCTTTCATCTTACGACCAATGTCATGGTGCAAGCTAAGTTTATTGAAACAAGAGCAAGGAGATAAAAAGTAGGACGATACCTTTTTCTTGCTACTACTAGAGCCAGCATTGTCATCAACGCCATCCATCTGCGACTTGAGGATTCTCGTGTGCCATACCTCTAGCAAGTCCTCAATCTCGTATGCTACATCTTTGAGCTCTCCTAACCACACCTTCACAGACTCGTCCTTCACTTGCTGGTTCTCCGCATCATTTAATACGGCATGGATCTTCTTAAACGTGGCAGCGAGCTTTTCAACCTCTCCACGGGCACCAGCCACAAGTCCCACCTCCTCTTTGAGATTTTCGAGGAGGAAGTACGCCAATTCTTTCACCACAACGGAAACAAGTGCATCAGCCATAGTTGATTGATTGTAGAAGTAGTAAGAGATAAAAATAAAGATTCAAGAAGAGATATTGCTGTTTTGATTAAGAGATCTATACTATGCTCTTATTGACATACAAAGTAAACGCTCATTGAGTAAAATAATATGTGCAGAGTTGTTATGGCATGTAGACCGTAAATAATATGCAAGGCGGAGTCGTCTCTTCCTATCAGATGCATTTTAAACTCTCATCTATGTTAAGTCGTTATGGAAATAATTAATCAAATATACATATATTAATTTTTCTTGCATTTGTTGATGAGAAGGACATGTGATCAAACTTATTTGATTCTTTCTATAATTTTACAGTTAGTGTAGGTGCAACACGAAAGAGTTATCTTTTCAATATAGACCATCATCGTCCACGAATTATTCTAACCATTCCCCCCCCCCTTAGTATGGTTGTTTGGATCCATGAATATGATGCAATGCAAATTCATCAATTACTTGAAACTAGCCAAATTATAGGTCCGTCAGCTAAGCTAATTAGGCACATCCGCAAATGGTTGGTGAGTTCCTTTAGTTTTCGTCGAAAGAGTCACTTCGTTTGTCCATAAAAGTAGATAGAATTTAACATCACATGCATATGGTTATAGTATACGAGGAATACCAAAGCTGAGCTGTTATTATGAAATAAATTAGCTACAACATGCTAATAATGTGAAGGACATCTTACCTAAAATGTTTGATTCTTTCTAACAGTCACCTCAATGAAGTAGAATACAAATCTTTTCTTTGAGTAGACTAGTTCTGTTCACCTCTACTGCACGGCGCACCCATCCTAGCTCATTGTATACTTCCAATCAAGACCTTCAATATCGTCCCGATATTTATCCTAACCGTTGATTAAACATTGCAATGTATGTTGGGCAAAGTAGAAGTCAGTTAAGAAGACTTCCAAATGTGATTACTTAAACCAAAATACAGCAAAATACAGCATGTTTTTCATCATTAGGTGGAAAGTAAAACCAATCTTCCTGTATATTTCGCTATCAATCATAGAAAACTAAAATAAACTGTATTTTATACATCAAAAACTGTCATCATAACATTCCCTCATTTACCTTAAAAGATCACAGTGAACTTTTAGAGAAACATTTATGGATATAATGATTAAGTTGAACATTATAGTATATAATGTATTAAACTTGTAATGAATATTGCAGGAAATATGAATTTTAACTGATAGTTGTTCTTAGCTTTTACAATACTTTAATGAATCTAGATAAGCTTGACCATCAGTTTGCTCAAAGTTATCACACCCATTGTGGTATGGTATCTCAGCACCAGACCAAATAATATGTCTAGGAACAAAACAAAAAGGCGGTTTGTACAACCATTCACGAGCTTCACCCTTCCAAAACTTGATCACCCTTTCATGGTCTGTTATCACTAAAAGACCTTCATGCCACCATTGCTTTACTTCTTGGATCCCTATCTGAGGCTTTTTGATTTCTGCTTCTTCCGCATCGACTACTGTTTCTCTTTTACCATCTGTGCAATCCATCAAAAAGAACAAATCCCAAACCTGCCAGTTATTTTTGGGTATTCCATTCAGCGTCCACCTTAACCAATCAGGCTCCTCAGCTTTCGGGTAACTTATCCATTTTTGAATATGTATAAACTGAAATCAAGAAAGAATATAAGTTGAGAATCAATTCAGTCAAAGTAATTTCGAGTGTTTATAATGCATATTACAGACATACCACTTTCAAGAATAAAAAAATATACCAACTACCTTGTGCTCTAGTGGTGATGATGTGAAACAACCATCTGGAGGTCAACGATTCGAATCTCATCTCCTTGTGGGTGTCCAATTTCATATGAGCCCGTCGGCCTTGTGTCAGCTTGCCCGGTTTGTGTGGTTTGCGGGAGCCCTAGAAGATCTAGCCGGGTATTGACGGTCTCGCAGATGACCCAGATACCCTCTAGCTACAAAAAAGGAAGAAAGAATACAGGTTAAGGAATCACAGAACTCTGCTTTTAAAGTTGAGTGTCTTGAGTTGTGATAAGCCTTGTGGAAGTATTGAATGCGGTGATAATTGGATTTACAGAAGTTTCAGGCTGGTCTTGTTTTTGAAGGATCTTGAAAGAGAACTTGCATTGTAATATAAAATCAACTCCTCGAGGAGCGGAGGAAGGCATGAGATTGTCAATTCTGGACAATTCCATATGAGCAGTTTTTTCACTGAATCAGATAAGATTTGGTGTGGCAATGATTTCATAGGACAACGCTAAATACTCAGTGTTTGAAGAAGAGGCATAACATTAATATCTTCACTCCAGGTCTCCCTTACCCTCTCCTTCCAATGCTTCATGTTAATTGTAATAAGTTCCTTCAAGTTTGGGTACGCGACTGTTGTTTATGCTTCCAACCCATTAAATAGTCCCCATGGGTGAAATTAAATTTAATTCCTTCAGAAAATATTGAAGCAATTCCAGATTTGCAAAAGGCGGTAATATCTTCAAGTTTCTGCACTCAATGATTATTAATCGGCGCATCATGATCCCTCTTCCCCTCGTAAGCTTCGACGAAATGCAATCCCCTCACTAGCATCATGAGGGCACTCTTTTGCAAGGAAACAAGAATAATAGCTAGAAAGATCATAGTGGATTTAAGAAAAACCAGCACATTGTAGACTTCATTACACTATTGATAGAATTACTGATAGCTGTTTTGATAATGCGGCACCCAAACACTTAATTTATTTGAATCTCAATTAATTTTATTTCATTTGATTGGTCTGCTACAGTGTTGTAAGTTATTATAGGAGATCCAATTGGTAATTAAAAGTTACAACCATTAAATTTTTTCACTTTGTCTGCTAACATACACATTCAGTAAAATGTTATGCTTAATAGTTAATATTCAGCTGATAAGGTACTTCTGGGATTTGATTCACCCCAGAATTTAAACTCCAACTTGTAGAAATTAGAAGAAACTTCAAAGAAGATAATTTCATTGCAGAACTTCTTGTTGGTACTAGTATTCACTGGCAGTAATTCTGAGAGTGTCTATGTCACGCCCCCAAAATTGGCTTCTTAATAAACTATTAAGAACGCAAATTCTGAGGTGTAACGTCGGGAATCCTAAAGATGAACCCCCAAAAGACGTACTACAATTTAAAACAAATCGTAAATACATCTACAACACTAAGAAACTACGCAGCGGAAGAATAATCTAAAAAGAGATAGAAATGAATAAATGGATTAAAGTGAAAAGAATTAATAAAATTCTCAACTAACTCTAAAAATAAGAATTAGACTACGACGATGAAATATGAAATTATTATTATAAATACCCCACGGCAGCTCAGCGATCCAAAGAATCCTGAAACTGATCAGCCAAGCCTCACTAAGCAAAATCCTACCGTGCTCGACCTCCTGAAAAATATAGCGCACAGGGCGTCAAGCAAGCACAATTATTACCGGTCACTGAACATGACAGACCGATCTATTATACAAAAGTACTAGTGTGATATAATATCTTATACTTATATATAAATGATGCAATGCATTGAAGAAATGAGGTTCAATTATTAAGGTTGTTTCTAAGCGTCGGCGCCAACCGGTATTATAAAGTTGTTATAGAGTATTATTAGGTGTGGGAGATAACTAACAGACGATGTACACATGGTCACTTTTAATTCAGTGGGACCACACTCTCGCACCCTTCTGTCCTCAACAGAAGCGTATCCCTTATTGGCAAGCCAGGGATTGGCGGATTCCTTTTTAGTGAGCCAGGAATTAGCGGGTAACTCACCGGATCAAGGTGGTCAAGGATTTTCAACCTACAGGTCTAAAGCTTGTTTTATTTTTACTTTCAGGGATCTAAGCCCACGGGATGCTCGCGTAGCATGCAGCCGAGAAGTAACAGGGAAAGAATTTTGGGACTTGCAACCCGGGAACGCTGATAACCAGTTACCTCATATTTTGTTTAGGGACTCGAACCCAAGGACCTTGATAACATAACCCTACTGTGTACATGACTCTAAGTTATCCTATGCATGAATGATTTAAGATACCGACACTCAATCAAAATGACCAATCTGTCCTTGCTCTATAGGCAATGAGACTATATCATATGATTGGCGATCTTATGCTCAATGACCTTTTTACCCTCACATATATAGGAGTGGGTCTCAGTCGATGATATTATACTCTGACTATTAATGATCTTCTACCTTAAGTTATTAAAGGTTATATCAGTAAAGTCTTATAATCGTGGCTAAGTTAAGCCGTATACTACACTTGACATTCACAAGATTTAGGCATCATTATAACTCTTAACGACAAATATATATTAGACTTTAAAAATCACGAGGTCTTACCTCCTAATAGAGCGTATATTAGATACACCAACTCGAATGATCCATATGAGCATATCTTAAATTTTAATACTAATATTAAAAGTATCAACTATTCCCTAGTAACTAATCTCCTAACCTGGAATAGATGTTTGTAAATATTATGTGCCACAATCAGAACTTATACTACTGGACACTATGGCCTTTAACAGTTGGTAACTTAAAGATTAGAGAGCTTAGCCTAATTCCCTCCCAAAATTCAGATTGGTGAAGAGATACTTTAAATAAAATGTCAAACATTAGCTACTACATTACCACTAACAGTTTGTAACTAAGGACTAGCTAGTGAGGAGATGCCTTTAAATAATATTACAACCATATATATATTCTAAGTATACATTTAACC
Organism: Kingdonia uniflora; assembly: GCA_014058105.1. Classification (NCBI taxonomy): domain Eukaryota; kingdom Viridiplantae; phylum Streptophyta; class Magnoliopsida; order Ranunculales; family Circaeasteraceae; genus Kingdonia; species Kingdonia uniflora. Next base: position 112,120 of record JACGCM010001826.1, on the reverse strand, counting down.
AAGGTCTGCCTTAAACTATATATATGCCTACACAAAGTCTGCCCTTACTGAACATATAAGCATTATGTATATATACTATGAAAATCTTCTTTATACTAAACATATAAGCATTATGTATATATACCATGAAAATCTTCCTTATATTAAACATATAAGCATTATGTATACATACTATGAAAATCTTCCTTATACTAAACATATAAGCATTATGTATATATACTATGAAAATCTTCCTTATACTAAACATATAAGCATTATGTATATATACTATGAAAATCTTCCTTACTGAATTTATATGCATCCTATATATAGACTATACAAGTCTGCCTTAGGCTATATATATTCTGGAAATATATTATACAAGTCTGCCTTTACTAAATATATATGCATTATGTATATAGACTATACAAATCTGTCTTAGGCTATGAATCCTTAGATTATGCCTTTTAGTGTTGATCATAAAAGAAAACTATTATAGTACTATGCATATAACCACAAAAGCAACTCCTAGAATATGCTACTATGTATTAAAACTATTACACTACAATATATATATCTACAGAAGATACTCTTCGCCAAACAGGGTGTACTGATATGCTCATATTAAGTCTAGCACAACTACTACAATTGTTTCAAAAATGATTGTATAGCAACTATGAAATTCTACACTAATATTGTCACAGAACAATTTCACCGAGCCCACTGGAACAGTAATTCTATAAGAGCACAATCACCAACTAAACATGGCATATTAGCTATAATTAATACACTATTCCAATCACAGAGCAATGGCAAGCAATAATGGTACTTGCCTGAATTGGAAACCAATGTAATATACTCGAAAAGAAACCGCCCGAAACCAATGTAATAGACACCCATGATGAAGTCGGTGAAAGTAGAACACCTTCAGTTCTCTCTCCTGAATTCTCCCTCTGAAGAAGGTTAGGGTAGGTTGAAGAAATCTGATTTTAACACCCTAGGCTTTTAATTGGAAATGGGGAGAAGGTTGGGTTTAAGAATTAGGGTTGGGTTTGTTTCTCTCTCTAGAATGCAAGGAGAAGAGATGATTTTAGGAATTTGGGGTTGGGGTTAGCTACCGTCTCTCCTGATTTCAAAATAAAAGAGGGAAGAAAGGTTAAAGGAGGAGTTGGAGAAGAATTGGGGAAATTCGGTGAAGGTTTGAATGGGTTGGTGTTGTTAAAAATTTGGGGAAACATGAGCTATGATAACATGCTAGAGGCGCAACTTATAAATCATAACTATGACCACAAGGAGTTATACCAAGAAAAATGCGGGGCGCTACAGTCTAGCATTACTTTCTGTCCATATGTGGTATATAGTAGCTATAAAAGCTAGCTTCAGGTGCTATATGTATTTATTTTTACTTGTTGCATTCAAACGGTGCCTCTAAAAAAATTTGAAGCATGTAAATTTAAACTCTCAACAGATGAAGTGTTATGAGTAATAAGGCTAGTCGAGAAACTATCTCATCTAATTGAGCGGATAGAAACATGTATGTTTGCCCCATGGCAATGAATTTAGTCTTTGGGTCATCAGAATCTCTGAGGCAGGTTAGTTGCTTCCAAAGAACAAGTATGATGGTAAAACTATAGTTTTTTTCTTTATAGGCAATTAAAGTAAATCTTCACATTGCAGTGCAAGTTAAAAAATCATACAAAATACAATCATTATCAGGATCCAGATCATTTTTTAAGAGAAAGCGACAAGCTGAAAGGAAGAGACTAAAAAAGAGACTAACTCGAACAAATTCAGAAAATGGTATTTTTATTTTATATTTTTATTTTTATTGTTTTCTCTTATCCTTAGCTAAGGATTTGGTAGAGTGAAGAGAAATGCATTATTATACGCAAAAAATATTTATACATTAAATAAACTATAAGAATATGTAAATTCCAACTTAAAAACGATAAAAGCAATCCTGTAGCGAAGACAGTTTACAACTTGGGACAATGAGTATTCTTGAAACTGAAAGTGAAGATGTACCAGCAATTGATTGAATACATTGTAATGTTTGGGCCGACTCTGTGGCTTGAATGATACCAGAAGCCTTGTACCAGTTCAAAATATCCTGAGTATTAAGAAAAGCTTTGTAACAGTTAGATGTGAAGCTAGACAATTAACTATGCTTGATGCAAAACCATGTTTAACACTACGTATGTTTTAACTATTATAATTTTGGTTCCATAGTCAAACTGAGGGCGTTATGCACGAAACTAATATAGCCAATGGTTTGAAAACAGAGAGAGACATTAAGGGTTTTACCATAGAGACTGTTGTCATATCGCATCTGAGGGAGAGAGTTTCGGATGAAGCACATCTAATCAATTTCTTAATTTTCAACCAAACTGCAACTTGAGACCATACTGCAGAAGAAGAAAAATTATAAACAGGAATCTTACTATTGGGATGTGAGATATGATGCTCCAGTCCTCTCCTACTTCCATCTCGCACGTGGTCCCAAGATAGAACATCCACTGATAACCAATTCCCGAAGTGAGGTAAGATGCTGCAATTCATCGGAAATACACGTTAAGGAATTGCAGTCCAGTACGTTCAAAGTTTGGAGTGTCTTGAGTTGGGATAAGCCTTGTGGAAATGTGGAATGTGGTCACTTCCGGATCCACATAGGCTGGTATTGTCTTTGTAGGGTAATGATCTTGAAAGGGAACCTGCATCCCCCTCTAAAGTCAACTCCTCAAGGAGCGGAGGAAGCCATGAGATTGTCAATTCTGGACAATTCTGAATGAACAGTGTCTTACTGATTGAGATAAGATTTGGTGCGGCACTGACATTAGTATAGGGCAATTATAAATATCCAGTCGTTGAAGAAGAGGCATAACAGTAATATCAGCACTTGAGGTCTCCATTACCCACTCCTCCCAATGCTTCATCTCCTGTATAGTAAGTTCCTTCAAGTTTGGGTAAGCTACTGTTGTTGTTGACGCCTCCAAACCATTAAAGAGTCCCTTGGGTGACAGTGAATCTAATTATATCAGAAAGAGAAATTGAAGCGATTCCAACATTGACAAATGCGGTAGAACCTCCAAATTTCTGCAGTTAAGGATGATTAATCGACACAGCCTAATGGATGAGGATTGAAACTCCATCCAATTAGGGAACTTGGAACCACCGTAGTTCCGAATTCCCAACTTCTCCAAGTTTGGATGTGGTTCAAGTAACTCCATTGCACTAGCATCATCATCTCTCTTCTCCTCATAAGCATCTTCGACGAACTGCAGTCCCAGAGTACGGAGGTGTTCTTTACTTTTCAAGTTTGCGTGACTTAAAGCCTCTTTTGATCCACCCCCTCTGATATTTGCTATTACCAGGGTACCACGGAGGTTGTTGAGATTGCTAAGTTCCCGAAGCTGACATCCTTCTTCACTCATAACGAACTTGCTCAACGTTTGAAGATCTCTTAGCCCCTGAAGTCCATTTGGTAAACATTCGAGGGCCCACGTGCAATCAAGTTCAAGGTGCCTCAAGTTAACTAGTTTTTTTAGCCCTTCTGGAAGTCTACGGAGTTTTTCACACCGATTAAGTCTCAACCTTTGCAAGTTTCTAAGATTACAAACAGTTTCAGGTAATTCCACTAAATTTGTATATGATAAATCGAGATAGCGTAGATGTATTAAACTCCCCAACTCATTTGGTAGTGTTTCAATTGCAATACGCGACAGATCCAACGTCCTAAGACATTTCAAATGGTGTAACAACTTTATATCTAGATTGGCTCTTGGATTCGAGTATACATATCCAAAGAAAGTTTGCAAATTCTTTGCATTCAAAATAGGCGGAGGAATGAAAGAGGCATTAGATTCCCTAATCTCAAGTGTTAAGTGGCGGGTTTTGGCATAGTCGAACTCTGTGTTGGAACTCTCCACAATCGAGTACTCATTGTTTGCAACAAATTTTGCAAAATCATGCATAAGATCATGCATCTTGCAAGATACACCGCCAAAAATGACATTTATTTCCAGGTCTTGGAAGAATGAATGCGATGCCAAATCATCAAAATACTCTCCGCCAATTATCTCCATGTCCCTTGTTGGAGAGGATAAGATAAATCCTTGTGACATCCACTGCTTCACAAGGACATCCTTGCGTAACCTATAATCTTTTATATAGACGACACAATATGTAAAACAACGCTTCAAGTGGGAAGGTAAAGCGCTGTAGCTTAGCAACAAAGGTGGTAAGACGCCTTTGCTGACTTTGGGCAATTCCCATAAGTCGCTTGCCAAGACATCTTGCCAATCTTTCATCTCTCTTTTATGGGGCAAGCTAAGTTTATTGAAACAAGAGCAAGGAGATAAAAAGTAGGATGATACCTTTCTCTTTCTACTACTCGGGCCAGCATTGTCATAAACCCCATCCATCTGTGATTTGAGGATTCTTGTGTGCCAGTCGTCGAGTACGTCCTCGATCTCATAAGCTACGTCTTTGAGCTCTTGTAACCAAACCTTGATAGACTTATCCTTGAGTTGTTGGTTCTCAGCATCATTTAAAACAGCACGGATCTTCTTAAATGTGGAAGAAAGCTTTTTAACCTCTTCTCGAGCACCGACCACGAGCCCAACCTCCTCTTGGAGAGGTTCAAGGAGTAAGGAGGCCAATGGTTCCACCAAGACGAAAACAAGTGCATCAGCCATAGTTGATAGATAATGGTTGCAGAATTACAAGGTTGATAGGAAAACAAAAATGAAATACTTGTAGTGAAGATAGAATATTTGCAGCTCAGATGCTCTCAATAATTATTGTTCCAACTTGCAAGATGTGCATAAAGCTAAGGGACTCAAACTCAATTCTACAACAACAAAAATGAAGTCCTTTGCTAGTAGCCCGCGCACAAAAAGAAAAGAAAAGAAGAAAACATCTTTTTGACGTAGAATGTTTTTCCAAATTCATCTACAAGTTTGGTTAATTCTGAATTCCCTCAGAAAATTTTCAATATACATATAATTATATCGTGCTGTATCACAAGATTCACGGCATGCATATATATTGGTACTGAGGGATGAATTTACGAGTCAAATTATCGACATGTATACTAAGGGGTTGTTTGGATACCCAAATATAACTTACTTTTCTGCTTATTTAAGTCAAAAACCAAATAGGTATATCTGGGTGATAAAAATAAGCTACTTATTTTATGTCAAAAAATAGCATAAATGAAAAGCCCAAAAAAAGAAGTTTGTCTTCAACTTAAAGGACTTAAAGCAACTCTCCCACGCCCCTAAATTTACTCTCCCACTTTTTTGAAACTTTATCACTTCCCACCAAAAAGTTTTTTTTATAGTCTTTCTAACTTAAAAATATTAATTACCATACTAACTTACATGTTTTTTTAAAAAACAAGTCCTTAAAGATATTTTTTGAATGAGTCAGTTAACAGTAGTCACTTGTATTCAAACAGGCCCTAACTTAATTTTAGTGGGTTCTGTTATTGCTATTTTAGCTATTTATATATTGGAAGACCCTTTACATATCAATATTTTCTTTAAATTTACCAAGTAAATATTTTTGAAGAACTTGGCATATAAAAGCCACACATCCCTATTGTGTATCTATATTGTGTAACAATGTGACATTTTGCCTAAACTTCATAAATTTTATCACTAAGAAAATTCAACTAAATCATAATCCCTAAACACGATTCAAAAATACTAGATGTAGTGGCTTATTCCGCATCTCGAACTCAAGTTTTATTTTCGACCATCATTTGTTCACTTGACCTCGTCAACATACACGTGGCACATTTATGCCACACTACGGGACAGCTATAGAGTTGTACTTATTATTCTCGACCTCGTCATATTATAAGACCTATAAATAGGACCAGAGAACTACAGATAAAAGACGGATAAACCTTCACCCAGAAACTATATACAAAACTACGATCATAATATCCTTCGTAATAGCTAGAGATCATCAATAAGATCTCTCTCTTTCTAAATCCTCAAAAGAGGTCGTGGTTTTTAACCTATTCAAAGGTTTTCAATGCTAAAACTTCGTGTTAGCAGTTATTCATTGATTCACTATCGTTCTGATTATCATTGGTGTAAGAGGCTAAATTCGAAATACGAAATTAAGCTATTACATTTGGCGCCGTCTGTGGGAACCGAAGCATTTAGCCACAGTTCTCAAAAACAGTTGATACCTACTCTCTTCACAGAATACCAAACCAGATTATGTCAATTGACCCAACAGAAGAAAACGCTGGACTAGAAAAATTACGGCGTTTTCTTCTAGTACAACGTTTTCTTCAAGTATAACAGATTATAGCCTAGAAGAACAAAGGCGTTCTACCAGCCACCTCACGAGTTTTCGTTCGAGATAGGCTAAGACCCCAAGCCAACAGCTTGGAAGGTGATATTCGATCCAATCATCATCAGCCAGGGGTTGAACTTGTCTAGATACAAGAAGTCTATCAAGAAGTTGATGGTGTTCCTGCTGGAGTCCGACAAGCCGAGGATCCACCCCATGGAGAAGTTTGTATTTCAACGCGTGATCGACTAAGTGAAGGAAGTGGTGACCACAATCTTCGCGAAAGACGCTTCCCACGCCAGACCGTCACAACCCGTCAATATGTGACTCAGGAACATGTTGAAAAGTGTATCAAAGAATTGTTCGAAGCTCAAGTTCAAACCGCTAAAGGCATTCGCAATAGACTACATAAAAACCCAATCGCTCAGGAACTATTGGATGGCAAAGTTTCCACAGGTTTCTACGCCCTAGAAATCTAAAAATACAGAGGAACTGATCTCGTGGAACATGTCCAAGAATTCTAGGACGCTTTAGGCTTGCATTCGACATTAAACCACATTCAATGTTGTCTTTTCCTACCAGCCTGCAGGGTGAATCTTTGCGATGGTTGTACTCACTACAAGAAGGATCAATTACAACTTTCGAACAGTTACGAGAACTCTTCGTCAAGAACTTCTCGCACAACAAAGACAAAGAGGAGAATTTGAATTCTTTGTTCAGCCTTAAGCAAATGTTAGGGGAGAAGCTCGCAATATTTACTAATAAATTTTTGGAGTTGGCCAGAAAGGTGGACTGACTGGATCATAAAATTACTATTTCGGCCTTCACCAACGCTTTGCTCGTTGATGGAAGAGCGAAGGAGCACCTGATTCTAAATAAACCTACGACCTTTGAGAACATGATCGAGAAAGTAAATGGATATATCAATCTCGAAAGGATGGTATCTGAAAAACAAAAGCCCCAGAAGTCAACCCTGACAACAAGATATCAGTCCACAGAACGAGATTTCAATCATACTAGAGATTACGGAGGAGACCGAAAGTGGACCAAGTCTAATGAAGATCGAACTCGGAGAGGTTGTAATTTTCCAAAGCCATGTCTTCCCAAGTTGACTGTCACAATAACCAACCTATATCTCATACTTCAAAAGGATAAATTCTTCCGCAATGCCCAATATCTTTAACCCAACGAAAGCAGACCACATTATATATACCACAAAGTCTGATATCATGACACAAAGTATTGCTTCACTTTACAACAACTTTTGGAGTATATTTTTGTGGAAGGACGAATGCATGAGTACATAGTGGACGTTAAAAGTTATAAAAATGGGAGTTACAAGCTTAATATTGAGATCGTATAGATAAAAGGAGCGGCAGAGGAAATGCATTTATACCATATCTCCCTCAACCACTTTATTGAGACTCATACAGTTAACAGGTCGATCAGATTCAAAAGACAAAGTCTAGGCCAATGCCATGATTTATCCATAGTCGATAAGGAAGCTCAGTTACTCCCCGCATCTAGTTCTCAACGAACAGGGTTCATCTTCAAAGATTACGACGATCGCTACGTCAACTTTCCTCATCATGATTCCCTCGTCATCATGTTGAAAATGAGAAATATCGTACCATATACAATGATGGTAGATACTGGCAGTAGTATCGAACTACTCTTCCGAAGTATGATTGATCAGATGGGACTGAACGACAAAGTTCAACCTAGTGACATCGATATCAGCGGGTTAAATGGCTCAAAAAAAATGTGTAAGAAAGATTATACTTCCAATTACCGCAGGACCTGCGACGGTTGACATTGTATTTTACGTTATAAACGCAAAATCTCATTATTTAGGAATCATGGGACGTTGTTGGCTACATAACATACAATCTATCCCATCGACCTATCATTTGGCATTACGGTTTGATTGGAATGGCAACATTTACAAAATCAAAGGCAGTTAAAAGTTAGCTCGAGCTTGCAAAAATACTGTTACCATCGTGACAGAACCACCAGCACCACAGCTCGCATAACAATTACGGAATACTATAGAGAACATTACAGAAAACTTTATAGAAAACTAACTGCCAAGTGTAAAAATTACATAATACGTCGAAATCAATGGAGACAAATGGGGTACCTACATTGGGACTCTTTTGCCCACAATAGAACGAAATGTTCTTATTCAGTTTCTTAAAGACAACAACGATGTCTTCACATGGACGTTCCATAAAATGCCAAGAATTGATCCAAATTTAGCCTGCCACAAGCTTAGTTTAAAAGATAAAGCTGAAGCTGTTAAGCAAAAATAGAGAACTTTAGCACCAAGGCTACGAGAAGAAGTCAATAAAGAGATTGATAAACTCATTGAAGTTGGTTTTATTCGAAAAGCCAATTACCTCGAATGGATCTCAAACATCGTAGCAGTTCCAAAGAAAAATGGCAAGATCAGAGAATGTGTGGATTTTACAGATCTCAATAAACATACTCCGAAAGACAGTTTTCTCATTCCTATCATCAACCATCTGCTCGATTCTACTACCAAACACGAACTCTTATCCATGATGGACGCCGCATCAAGGTACAATCAGATACCCCTGTTACCCGAAGATCAAGAAAAAATAGCTTTCATCACATAACATAGATTATATTACTACAAGGTTATGCCTTTCGGCCTCAAGAACACTGAAGCCACTTACCAAAGACTGATGATACAGATATTCAAAGACCATCTTGGGAAAACTATAGAAGTTTACATTGATGATATGTTGTGTAAAAGTTTCAAGAGGGAAAACTATCTCGCCGATTTGCACACGACCTTCGAAATTCTTCGGTCCTATAAAATGAGACTAAATCTTGGAAAATGCCAATTCAGAGTCCAATCAGGCAAATTCTTGGGACATTTGATTAGCAAGCAAGGTATTGAGGCTGACCCAAATCGTATTCGTGTTTTGTTATCTATGTTTTTACCGAAGACAAAGAAATACGTACAGAAGATAGCTGACAAGATAGCAACAATAAATCATTTTGTCTCCAAGTCTTCAGATCGGTATCGATGGTTATTCGACCTTTTACGTGAAGGGACAAAAAAAGGGAAACCTAAAAAAGATCCCGAGATCGAATGGATTAATGAATGTGAAGCAGCGTTTCTGGAACTAAAATGTTATCTAGGAAAACCACCAGTAATAAGTACACCTAAGGAAGGAAAAGAGCTCACGATATATCTCGTTGTTATTGATGACTCACTAAGCTCAGTTCTCATCTGACTCGATGAAAAGATGAAAAACTCGTCTACTTCATCAGCAAGACTATCACTTCAGCAGAAACACGATACACTAAGATCGAAAAGCTGTTTTTTGCTCTTGTCTATACATCGCAGAAGTTGAAATAATATTTTCAAGCTCATTCAGTTTGAGTAATGACAAATTACCTCTTGCGTGAAGTCCTATCCAAACGAAAGAAATCCAGACAAGTACAACAATGGTCGGTTACTCTTGGTGAGCACGATATACATTTTGAGCTATGACACTCTAAAAAAGGATAAGCAGTAGTGGATTTCCTCACATATTTTCCAGTAGACGGCCCTGATTTGAAAGAGGATGTTACTGAGACAAATGAAGAACAACTCAAAGAAAAATTGGATTGGATATCCAAAAAAGGTTAGCGCCTTTTAACTGACGGTTCTGCCGGACCAGCTGGGTCAGGTATCGAGATAGTTCTTATTACACCTTCGAATGAAAGAATTGAGAAATCAATTCGACTCAATTTCGAAGTTACCAACAATGAGACTAAGTACGAGGCACTAATCCATGGACTAGGCATGGCTCTTGAGATCGGTGTGCCCGAGTTATCTATGTATACGAACTCTTTATTAATTATGAACAATATCAAAAAAATGGAAAGATGATCGACTACGCTGCAGCCGTTGCTGACAGAATGAGCAGATTTAAAAAGGCTACAATCGAACACTTGCCTCGTAGAGAAAATAAATATTTTTATTCCCTTGCCTATCTTGTTGAAGTTTTCGAAACAAAAGCTCGGTATTTAAAGATCAAAGTAGTATCCACCCCCAGCATTAACATCATCAGCTCAAATGCCATTAATACTAGAGGCGACAAAGAGGTCGAAGGAGACCTTTCCACACATATATCGGGCCAGACAACAAATTTAATGGCGAAATCCCTGAGGATGTTAATGAAAGAAGATGTCTGATAGACAATGCTAAACGATACGTCGTTGACGACAATCTCTTTTACAAAAAATTGGTTACAAGATCCTATCTCCAATGTTTATCTGATAAGGAAGCCCAAGCCTTTCTGCACGATTTACACGAAGGCACTTGTGGATCCCATGCAGCAGGATGGTCTTTAGCAAACCAAGCTCTTACTTAAAGAGTTTTTTGGCCTAAAATAAAAGTACAAGCCATCCAATATGTCAGAAGTCTGATGTCTGCCAATGACATGGACCCAAAATTTGAGCTCCAACTTTGGAACTCCATTCTAGCAAGGTTATATGGCTATTCAAAAGATTGGCCCTCGATCTCGTGAGAAAATTCTTATAGTACCAAGAAAACGGAAGCACCTCCTGGTAGGAACATACTACTTCACCAAGTGAGCAGAAGCAGTTCCTTTGTGTCGAACACGCGAGGACAAAGTCATCAATTTTATATGGGAAAACATTATAATACGGTTTAGCTGCCCCCACCTCATCAGAATCGACAATGGACCACAGTTCGTTGGTTTCAAGATCATTGATTTTCTCAACCAGTATACCCTTCCCACTCTATCTACTATATTCTAGTTGGTATAGTACGAACAATTCCTTTTTTACATTAATCACTCGAACTTTCAGACAGCGCATCTTAACGCAAACTTTCCCCTCGTTCCGACAGTCGCAGCCGCATCAGTTCCAGTACCCTCGAAGTAACAATTGGTCTTCCTTCCTTAAGTTTTCTCTTAGTAAGAGCACCGATTTTTGACATAATACTATTTAGATACTCAGTCCGTACTAGCTGCATATCACACTGCACATCATTTGTGATCATTCTATCATAAATCGTGTCTTTTTTTCCAATATCTTGAACTCGGATACAAAAAAGGAGAGCACTGCCGTCATTACTTTGTCATGTACGCCACTTGCTTCGAGCTTAACCTTGTTAGGTACGATGAGCTCCGCAATTTTTCCCTTAGCCTTCTTCAACATCACTTCCAAATTTTTATAGCAATTTTCCATCACCCATTTTTCATCCACATAAGCTTTATTACGTGCTTTTATTACCGTCATGAATTCGTCCATTTGTCCCAACACAGCCATTGATTCCTCCATAACGAATTGATTATGATCCTTCTCAAAAACCTCTGCGTTAAAACTTTATTAAGCCATCTCAAGATTCACCTCCAATTTGTTCTCGAGCTAATCAGTTCCCCAATATCCATTTGGTACTCCAAAACATTCAACTCCAACACTTGAACTGCATCCTCTAAAGTCCTTATCTTAAACCAATGTTTTTTTACTAATTCATTATGTTTGTTGTTAGCTTCCCCTAACTCTTTTACCCTAATATTAGCAACATGCCATATTCCTTCAAACTTATGAGAATGCTCATCTACCTTCCTCACAACAACTCACATGTCAACTACTTTCGCTTCAAGCATATTTATCCGAACTTGCAAGCATTTAGCATTGTCTTCTTCTTTCTTCAACGTCGCCAACAATTCTATCATTTTAATTCCCGCAGGTATTAGTTCCGCCTCCTGCTGGGTTACTAGTTCTGAGATATTACTTGCATAACGTTGAAAATTTTCAATGTACAACTCTTTTTTCTTTACAAGCTCCTTTAATTCCTCCATTTTTTTCTGCACAATGGCTAGTTCAGCCTCCTTATCTTCCAATTGTTTGGTCAAACGACCCACCATACGTTGCTCTTCTGCTACCCTCACCTCCATCTTTACATTTAACTCAGTAGTACTTTTTAGTGCTTCTTGATGAAAGTTCACATCAGTATTCAGTTTCTCGTTCAAAACATGCAACACTTCACACTGACTTTGAACCTCTACCAATTCCACCTGTAGCAACAGTTAATTTTTACATACATAACAAGTCGTACATCAAAACAGTTTACATATCACAATTCATAATTTCACTCACAGCAGTTACGTATGAACAATCTTACGTCAATAGAATACTTGTCTACGATCGATCTACATCTTTATTCATATTTAACACAAACCAAAATGATTTATTTATCAATAAAACAGTGTACAAATATTTAATGCATATGCTAGTTGTGGAATAACATGAATTCTTTACTTTCTCTCCCTCGAACTACGAGAGGACTGCCCCATATTTCCCGATCTCACCGACCTATCTACCTGCACATCCAAAGGTTCTATAAAGGTCACCACTTCCTATTACCGCTGCTGTCGCCGTGATCGAGGTATCAAGCTCTCAACCTCCTCCTCCTCATCTTCTGTTAAATTTTCTCTCGGTCTAGGAGCTGGTTTTTCAACAACTTTTTTCTCCTCATCCTTTGTAAACCACATATTTTTAGCTTTTTTGATATCTACATCAAAGTCTTTCCCACAATCCATAACATACTTCCTAAATTCGTTCTTTACCCTTGCCAGCTCTCATCCTTTAAACTCAATCATATTCTCTATATGACGTTCATGGTCCGTTTGAGCTGCGACTTATGCCCGAGACGGATACAAATGCATTCTCAATTGCATATGCGCTCTGAGCAGACGCTTACGTATTTCCTTATGTAATACACCCAACGCTTTCAAATCACCTTCTACCTTCTTTTTAACAGTTGTTTCTTTTATCAATTGATTTACCAAAGACGTATTTACTCCATACTTTGCGTCATCACGTTTTGCAACTCCTTTAACTCACCCTGTAATTCTTTTGTACATTTATTTGCTCTGTTCTTATTTTGAAAAACAAAATCCTCATTGTTCTTTGATCCTACATAATGCCAAGAGCATCAGGTAAAGGTCCTACGTCACCCCATATGGCAGACACACCAACTCGAGCTAAGCATTTTTATGCCTCTATATTATGATGATTACGCGACTCTTGAGCTAAAAATATAACTCGAGCTAGGTCAGGTACTACACCTCTTTTCTTCAAGGGCTCTACATAAGTATTTTTTACACCCAGCTCATTATCTACTTCGACCTCAAAATACAGTGTCAGAGTTGCCAAAAGCTTTTGACACCTAGCTTAATCACTCGGGCCAATAAAATAAGTCAAGTCTTTCAAGTTTTGTACTAATACCCCCCCCCCCCTCTCATCTTTTTTTCTTAAAACCTCATCCCTCTCTATTTTTATTTTTGCATATCTACACTATAGATCATGCAATTTTTTTTTTATTTTTTTTTTCTGAATTAGATTTAAATTATTTTCTCTCATACTCAGTTTTTTTAATACATGTTGAATACGAGTCACGAAATTCCTCGCTCTACTCAACGATCTTTCCAGGGTGGAAACAGTTTTTCTCAACTGCTCTATCTCCTACACAAATTACCAATTTTTGTTATCAAACAAACATTTCAACAAAGCACAATAAAAAGATGTCTATCAAACTTAACATTTTTGAAACACACAGAACACAATCTCATCAAAGTCAAGATAGAACAGAATAGTACAAAATAGGATACCACAAAATGATTAAATATTATTGCCAGTATCTACCTTATAAGGAGGATCCATTTTAGTACCAGCAGCTAGAATTTTCTCAGTTCACAGAGAAGGTACATTAACTGGAGCAGGAACTTAAACCAGTTCATCTTCCACATTCGAGGCAAATAATATCTCATGGTACTTGCCAACTAGGCCCAGATGGATATCGGCATCGGTTAATCCAAAGTAATGATAAGATTGGATCATATGGATCCTTTCATCCCTTATCTTTCCAAACGTTTTTGACAGAGTTTTCTCGCGTTCAGACAATACCATATACCGCTCTTCAACAGCCTTCAACTCTTCGGCCTTGCTCTCTTTCTCCTTCTTGAGCTCTTCCTCGAGCTCCTTCATTTGAACTGATTGAGCATCGAACCTTTGAGTAAGCTATCCGAACTCCTGGTTCCTCTACTCAATAAAACTTGTAGTTCCCTTTACCAATATCGAGAGTTGCCAATACAAGACATGAGATTAGTAATACATATATCAATCACAATACATCAAATAGAGAATATTAGTATGTACACCCGTTGTTTGCTTTTGAAACATACTTTCGAGCTACTTCGACTCGGTCCCCGCCATCTTAAAAAACCTTTGCTTCATTTCAATCAGCTTAGCTACATCCCTAGCATGAGTGCGGTCACTACCTTCGAGCTCATGTTGTTTCCTTTTTAACATCTTGTCTGCCTAAAGAGGAGCGACCTTATTCACCATCTACTCCTCCACCATACCAGCGACAGACAGCTTATCGCCCTCTTCCCCTTGGGCCGCCCCTACAGTAGAAGGTGAAACTTTTGGGACTGCCTTTTTCAGCCTCCAAAAAGTTCATGCCCCGCTCATGCTCCCTGGCGAAGGCTGAGGGATACTAGTTAAGTCCCCTAAAGGAAGCAAGGTCTTCTTCACACTTTTCTCAGTCATAGCTCAATTTTTGTAAGCTCATTAAACTTTTGGAACTCTGGAGTCTACCCTTTTATCCATACAGATATTTAGCTCACCAAGTACTTGCTTCAACTCGACCTGTTCAAGGGCTATGTAGTCGAACAAGCTCGTATTATTAGGAAAAAATTTGGGATCAGGAACTGCCAAATAAAGCCAAGGAAATGATTGATCAGCAGCTCGAAGACAAATAGATTTTTGGTCAAGTTAGCAGGCGTTACTTACTCGGATTAAAATATTTATGATCCAGAGCGAGCGCTGGTTCATCAGGAACCTGCATACAATTGCCCCCTACCCATACAAGGTGGTCATTCCACGGTCTACCAGTAGATTTGAAGTTAAAAAACTTTGGCTTAGACGAATCACTAAATAGATAACTGTTATTTTGTCCTTTGAAATACTTTATTATGTAAACTTTTAGCACATCAACTGCTATGAACTGCTTGGCAGTTCCGTGCTCTCTCTACTTCTTATTCAGTGCCTCGCATACCCTTATCATCTCAAAAACATTTCCATTTAATTGGGCAGGGCAGTACTACAATGCATTCAAATCCCCTTTTTGAAAAAAGGTCAGAGGAATCCTAATGTCATATACGAACTGGTTCAGATAGCACAAAAAACTATTATTCGGGCCTGCAATCCCCTCCCCATTATAGTGCGTAATTTCTACGCCTTCACTAATTCATTTCTCCCTCTTCCACAAATCTGGACAGGGCACTTGATAATGTACCCCCTCTTCCCCTTTCCCTAGTACCAAGGTCCTAGACCATAGGCCTTGCTGCATCAAATAATTTCCCCACTCCCCTTTTAACTTCTTTTTAAGTTTCAGATATTCTTTCCCTACATCTACTCCCTCAGGATATATGTAAAATGACTTATCTTTCGCCTCTATATCATCTTCCTCTACAACACTACTTACTTCACTGGGTCCTCCAGCCTCTACACCTATAATAACTTCCCTCTTATCTACCGTCTCATCCATGTCTCTATAATCGTTCTCCCTACCTGACAATGAAGTTTCCTCCGAATTGGATGACACTACAAATTTACTCATAGGCTTTACATTTTTAAAACGCATACTGAACCTACAGGTACGCATAGTATTTTATCATTTTCTCTACCTCTATGATTCAACACTTACACAATAGCATCCTATACACACAGTAGAAACAAACCCCACTTATACTTTTTACCCAGTCAAGGCATTTATTTTCAAAACTTTCCAAAATAACAAAAAAATCATTTTCAACTTTCCCTCTTCTTCTCCAAAAACAATTTTCTCTCTCTAGATTTTTGTTACCATACCCAAAGCTTTTGCAAACAGTAACTACATACAGGTGAACAATCATTTTTCAACCCCCTATATTCCCAAATTTTACATCCCCAATCATTTGTATACAAAGACGATGAACAAACAAACGCATACATAAAGTACCATACAATACAATCAAAACAGAGGAACAAAATTTACTCACCTATACTAGAAGATCCACAATCTTCTACTTTGCCAACAGCTTTCACAGAGATTGATTGATTACGTTATTTTTCTAATACAGTTCTTTCACCAAATGTAGCTTTCTCTACAAGATTATACTCAGAACTCAAATGTTTCCTCTCTCTAGAAATACTAGTTACACCATTTTTTTTTCTCTATAACTATAAATAATTTATGAGGGAGAAAGAGACGAGTTTTTATACTTTCCCTCAGTTTATGAAATGATGGCTCATTCAGACACGTGTCAGTCACCCCTACTGCCCCTACAGGCACATCTTTTCACCTCATAGCATCATCATGACTTCTGTGATAACGTTTGCTGTTATCACGTATGTATTTCTCTTCAGCCATTAAACAATTTAGTCCCTCTTTGCCAAGACAATCTACACGATCCATCACCTTGCTTTTATACTCAATCAAGATCGTACCATGATATACGTCATTCCTAAAATAGTTAAATATTAAAAATTCAAAATTATCTGCACAGCTGTTAGAATCGAGGAGCTGTATAATCCACAATATTCACCACATGAGCAGTTTAGCAAACACATTGATCAAATTTTTC
Organism: Kingdonia uniflora; assembly: GCA_014058105.1. Lineage (NCBI taxonomy): Eukaryota > Viridiplantae > Streptophyta > Magnoliopsida > Ranunculales > Circaeasteraceae > Kingdonia > Kingdonia uniflora. Next base: position 95,153 of record JACGCM010001826.1, on the reverse strand, counting down.
AGTTCGCAGATTTAATTTGCATCATTATACATTCAACAGATAACAAAAATAGAATACTGCAAACAGATTACTTATTTATTTCGAGCTCTCAATGTTCAAGCTTACAATCACATATAGTTACATTTAAAGCAACCTGGATGATTCACTTCACCATATGGATTTATCTCTTCTCTTGCTGCTCTACCATCATCTTCAACCAGTTTATCCCGTGCGATCTCTCGAACAGTTTCTTCCCGCAAAGTTACATCTAGCAGTAACTCACGGAACACATTGCACCAGAAATAACGATCATACTCTGCACTCCTACTTTAGTCATCTAAACCGCCAAACTTTAATGGCCAATCTGGTAACATATCATTATAAGGCAGCATGCGAAAGTAGCGCTCACGAAGTTTAACCACTTTGATGTTTAACCTGCCTTCCATTGTATGACAAACACGCTGAGAACGTGTCCTCACCATAATCACTTCTAATCAACCAACAATAAGTTTTTCCTACAGAGAATGCATGGCATAACATTAAAGAATCAACATCTTATATAGCCAGCATGGAGATCTGTTTACACCACTAATGTCGCCTACCCAACAGATTTTGAGGGAAGATATATTTTGCGAAAACAAATTTTGGGAAATAAAGATATCAGCAGAATTTTGAGTATATTTTAACAGCTAGTACTTTCCATTCTATGAAGTATATCCTCCGATCTTATTCGCATGCTTCGCACAGATGACACATCCGTAAAGATGGAGTTCGCACATAATATTCATGTACGTCTCGCAGTATTTCCAACCAAACACCTACAAACATATATCATTTACCTACCTGCATCAAGACATTTCCAGTCAGTTCGAAACAGCTTCTCCAGAACATCAAATTACCAGGATATTGCAGTACGAAATACACACCCTCTTTCACCAGCAAAGGATATTTATAGCATGCCAGCAGCATACTTTGACCATTACAAAAAGACATAGTTCATTGGAACTCTACCGACCTAGTCCACAAAGATTGACATATAACAACTCATGCAAGCAGTTTGACAAAGGCATTATCATTTGCCACAAAGTTCAATATCCTCTCAATCAATACGATCATACTAGCCACTTATTTACTTGCCTTCACCAAACGACCTCATTACATTTTTTAACTTCCCTTTTCCACCTCACTTCCCAATATCTTCACTGATATATGTACCAAGTTCTCTATGGTTTGATGTGTTCATAACGATTATACCACAATTTGATGTCTGATAGCTGGCACCAACTAAACCTCTTTTAGTTCGGCACAAGTGTGTCGCACTTCAACATATTTCCAGAATTATTTTTCGCTATTTTTACTTTCTCACATTTTGATCCATCAACAGTTCGAATTATTATTCTCAGTTCTCAATTCCTTTTCTCAAACTAGCCATTTCACAAGTATGCTTGACATATAAATTTTAGTTCGAAATACAAATACAAAATTGGCAAAATAAAATATTTTCATTAGCTCAAATTTTATTTACAGAATGTTTTACAGATAACAAGTCTTTTAGACATTTCTACAGGTCGATTTATAGGTTACATTACTTTTCGATTTTCAACACTGTTCTTCCGTAAGAATGACCCAGGCAATCCAAGAACCACTACAACAAAAATAAAAAATTACGACCCATGAAATTGACTAGGCACCATTTCGCTAATTAACGACTAGGTTGCCTTCGTTTTCCTATGCGTCCCCTGCTTATTCCTTTTTAAGCTTCCCCACAATTACCCTTTTCAATTGCTTAGGTTTATCACGCTCTACAAAGTTTTTGCTTTTCACCGTCTTAGTAAATAAAATTAGGGATTCAAGCTAATCTCAAGGACGATTTCACAACGATTTCTTTTCAATTGATCAAGAGAAGTATAGAGAGAGAGAGAGAGAGAGGGGTCATGATGCAATTGAAATGCATATGAAGCAATTGATAGAAGATGGAATTTAATTGAGAAAAATCACAGATTGGTGGGTCTGATCCTAATTACATTTCATATGTGATTCATGGGTGATTGATTTTCTATGATATTCCATTTCCCTATTTTCCAAGGTGAGTTTCCTATTGAAATTTATTATCTGAAATTCTTAATTTTATTTGAATTGTGAATTTTGTGATAGATATTTTCCTGTGTGATTGCCGTTTATATGTACGGAGCTCTCTTGTAATTTTCAAATGATATTTTTCATGGTCTTCTTCAGTATGAAATGAGTAGCAAAACTTGCTTGCCCATGGACTAATCTGCAAACTGCCTTTATAATTATGAGTATGGGTTTATAGAGTGCTAAGTAGTTTTGGACATTGCAACTTGAGGGTTCAATGTTATTTTTTAGGAAGTTTGAAGAAGGCAGCAGCAGCAGCAGCTCAAATCATTTGAATTCTTCAAATCAGTAAGTTTAATCAAAAACCTATCCTTTAATTTAACCCAAAAAATATTTCGTTTTCTATGCAAACAACTTCTAATTGTACGAACTAGAGTTCCTTAACAACAACAAGACCCCATTTTTGGTTTCTTCAAACCCAATCTCTCAAATTAGTATCATAATCAACAAATGAGAAATCACCCACTATTCCTTACCTTGTTAACTCATTTGGGTACTCGTTAGAATCAGCTACTAAGGTTTCAAGGATGATCAAAATCAAATCTTTATAAGAAGCAGATACTGCTGCTGAGTTGTTCAGAAAACATGGTTTCAGCGATGCCCAAATCGCAGACTTTGTCACAAACTCCCTTCTCGACTTGTTATAGCCAACCCAGAACAAACCCTTAAACCAAAATTCGAGTTCTTCAAATCTTTAGGGATGTCGGATTCCGAGCTTGCAAAGATGATTTCTAGGTACCCTTCACTCCTATTAAGGGACCTGGAGAACCAAATAATCCCATCTTGTCATTTCATAAAAACCTTTGTGCGCACAGACAAAAAACTCGTCACTGTGCTCAAGGGAAATCCCCATCTACTTCTGTACAATGTAGAGCAAGTTATGAGTCTGAACATCTCGATGTTGCGAACCTATGGTATACCTGAACCCAATATATCAATGTTAATCAGTTGTCAGCCGTTCGCACTGATGCGAAAACCTGTCAGGTTGGAGGTGGCCATTTTGAAGGCTAATAATTTGGGTTTCAATCCTAAAACTAAAGGATTCATAAGATCTGTAGAAATGTTGATACTAACTGAATCAATATGTGAGAAGAAAATGGTAGCTTATAAGAATTTCGGTTTGTCCGAGGGAGAATTTTTCTTAGCCTTCAAACTTCAACCCATGTTTGTGAAATCTTCTGAGAAAACGATCAAGAAATTGATGGATTTCTTTGTGAAATTTTTTTGATGGAGTGCTTCTATGGTTTTAAAATACCCCTATCTTATGATTCGTAGTCTAGAGAGGAGGATTATTCCCAGGTGCTCAGTTCTTTAAATTCTCTTTTCAAAGGGTATTCAGCTTAAGAAAGATGTAAATATACCCTCAGAGCTACATCCGAACGGGAAGGTATTCTTGACTAAGTTTGTGACGAAATATCAAGACAAGATTCCTGAACTTATGGATACACAACAAGGTAGGATTGTATTTACAGGCATTCATAATGAGTCCAAAGATGCTAGCGAATAAATGTGCCGAATGTGGGTCGTGCCTAGCTCAGTTGATTGGGATGTTATCCGGGCTCAATTTAGATATCTCAGGTGGTGTAGTTATGTGAACTTCTTACGTCTTTAGAAATCAAAAGCAAGAATCCCAATCCATTGTGTTGGGATAATCACCAACAGCAGGTTACATTTATGTTTTATGAGAGTTAGCTTTCAAAGTATGTAGTACTTTTAATCCCTCTGCTATTTTTTTTTTTGTATGATAATAACCTCTGTTGCGATTCTCTGATTCAGTAAAAAAAAAGAAAAAAAGAGACATTGTAGCTTGAATAATCCAGAACTTTGCAATAATGGCTTGAACAATATAACATTAAAGAATACATATACATTTACTTAATGATATCAATTTTATCAGAGTTTTGAGATGGGAGTATAAGCTTTACAATAACAGTTTGTCTGGAGCATTCGCTTTATCTTGGCTAACATGCCTCAGGTTGCATATGTAAATCAATTCAACTCCAAAATTTTTGCTCCAACATGTTAGTTTTACTTTTGCCAGTATTTGCTAATTTGTGTTTATTTGAAATCTTGAATTTCCAGAGTGCTGAGGAAGTTAGGATTTGTTTTCCATCATTTTGGAGCAAAAATTAATAAGGGTTTGCTTGGTATAATCTAACTTGATATAATTGACTTATTTTTATTTGTTTTGGTGTAATTCTTTGACGTTTACTTGCAATATCGACATTCCAGGGTGCTTGAAGGAGTTGGGAGGTATTGTTTTTTTTTATCACTGAGGTGCATGTATTGTCAAGTGTCTACTTGATTGCTTGGTATGTTTGGATCTCAACTTCGGTTCTTTGAATTATTTAATATTTTTATTCTTGGTTAGTTTACGTTTTAACGGATGTTTCTATTTTGTGTAATTGTTTGATGTTTACTTCGAATTTTGTCATCTAGAACAGTAAGAAAGCTATTTTTTGAAGAAAGCTTTGGAATTGATGGTAGAACTAGTTGGACCACAATTGTACAGTTGCTATAAATGCAGCAACCATGTTTCTTGTCACGACAATATTATTTCTAAATCTTTTCAGGTATACCTTCGACTATTTTGTCCAAATTTAATTTAACTGTTGTATTCTATGATTTGAATGAAATGGGATGCCTCTCAGTTTGAGTACAAAAATAGATTGATATGTAGTTTTAATTTGAGGGGTAAAATGAAACCGTCATGAATTTGAAGTACCATTGTGTTTGTCTAAATTAGGTGTGTCCTCTACAAAATGAATCTTTGTTATCATCTAGATGGTGTAATCTAGTATGTTTTTTCAAGGTCTAGTGTGGAAATTTAAATATCTTGGTTCACCCCTTAGAAGTTTCTTCCCTCGATTTGTGGAAACTGTAAAAGGAAATTATTGAGAGAAAAATTTGCTTGGGAAAATCTAGATTGGGAGGGGAGTACAAAAAATTGGGATAGCAAGAGAAACTAGAAACCTAACTTGCTAAGAATAAATGAGGAGGAATTTTTTTTGTGTTCCGCAATAGTAAATCCTTGGATCCTATTAGTTCATCAAAATATCAACTGAATGTTTTCTGAATATGTTGTGCATGCGAGTATGGATAAGTTCATGGAAAAATAAATTCCAATTTTATTCGTGATGTGTGCAGTATGAAGGGGATAATCGTGAAATAGAAGAGCTATGGTCGAGAATCTTCGAGCGGCTCTGCCTCTCTTTCTGAAGCCAATACTCAGGTATCTATTAATAATGCATAGTTTCTACCTAGAAAATATAAGTCTTTCATGCCATTTATACATGATACACTAAATCACTAATTAACATACAAGCACACCCAACTTTCACATGCATCGTTAGCTAGAACTGTTTATTCCTGGTAAAAGGATTGAAAGATTAGCGATGTTTTAGGCAATCACCAAATTTTGATTGCTTTTGAACATTGTCTTTTTGCTTTTAAACATTGTCTTTTGTGTAATGACATTTGCAAAACTAATGTGGATTTTTACTCATCCAATTGATTGGCAAAAAATAACTGTCTTGGGGGATGATTTTAGTAGCTTTGATTTTTCATCCTTGAACTCCAAAAAATAAAGAACAACTACTCGCTGGCATCACCATGTGCACAATCAGGAAGTTTTCTGAGTGGCTTCATTTTGCCCAATCTTTAATTACTTCCAAATATTTGGGGTAGAGTTTATTATCAAATGATTATGGCAAATGACTTATTAGTCGTTATAGCTCTAACAAGTATTCTCCAAGTAATGGCAGTCGGAAGAAGTCCACGAACCAGGGCATCATCCAGTAACCCCACAACATCATATAGCCGGTTACAAGATCAAAGACTGTTGAGGGATATCTTATTAGAGATGATATCAGGTCTATATCCATTTCCCTCAATTTGTGTTTCTTTGCTTATCATAGGCAGAAGAATAAACTAGTAGTTGATTCACATTTTTGCTTATATGTAACAACACTTGTCCCAAATGTTTTCCATTAACTTGACTAGTTGACTCCCTACAAACCTTAATACTTGAAGCCTCACTTTGCTGAATTTCATTGAAATCAGCTTTCTTTAACTTAATTTACATTTTGTTTGTACGGTTCCTTATTTTTGGTTTTGTGCTTATCTCAGGTAATCCATTCATGGTGAGGGAAAATTACTAATATTCCAAGAGTGACTTATACGCCAAGAGTTCATAGGATTTCTGAGTTGCAACCAAACCTTATTTTAGAAAGGGCATGCAAAGAACAAGTACTCTCCATTTTTAATGAGAAACAAGTTGATCGAAGATATTTTTGTTAGTTAGATTGTAGTCAATGTCAGATTATGGTAAAGGGATAGAGAAAGTTCTATTTATTAATGATTCCAAATTTATGTAATCTTATAAAAAAAATTTGTGAATAATGATACCTTATATTTTTTGATTAATAATAATTTTATTTCTTTGTTATTGTTATTTTTTGTTCCTATATACCAAAAAATGTAAAAAATTATATTATTTTTTCCAGTAAATTGCGGTTGTTTTTGCCATTGTTTTGTTTGCCCATGTTAGCGGGAAAAAAATGACATGTCCTAATAGTCGTATTTAAACGACATGTTCTAATAGTCGTAATTTACCAGTAAATATTTTTTTTTACTAGGGAAAAAATGACCGCTTATTGTTGTAGCAAATTAGCGACGAGTTTGCGTAGTCGCATCAACCTTGAAAAACGACGGCCAGTGGTGATGCTGAAAAATACGGCTAACCAACGGCGACGGGTAAAGCGACGGCAATTGCCCTCATTTTTATGTAAAAGCGACGGACACGGACTACTGCCTTTGTTTTTTAGCCTTTTTGTTGTAGTGAACTGGAAATCGTTGAGGAAGCTAAGGTATATGTGCTTGAACCAACCTTCAGGTTAAGGATCTTCTTTACGATAAGAGAGGATGATTGTACGGAAGAAAAACCTCATTTACCACCGTCTCTTCCACCATAACCCCCACCATCCCGCGTGATAGAGAAAGAAGAAGGGTCCTATATTTTATATATAACCTACTCACCAGCAGGGTATTGGCGAGACTCCCTCGGATGAATGCCTGTCGCTTCATCTTTAGCTGTAACAGCTTCCTCTGCCAGCAGACGCAGCCCATTCCTGCATTCTTCCTCCGATGTCAACTGATAATGAAAGCGCACCATTTGATGATGATCATCATCCGCCTCCTCCACCTCTTCAAACGTCATACCATGGTAGGTAGGACACACCGGAATTGGCGTAGGAATACTCAGAGATTGGTTCCCAAAGTATCAGAACTGCAGTTCTTCCACTTTAGCAAGAATCCTAGCCTTCTGAGATTGTCGTCTAGTGGTTACCATCCTCTCAACAGAACCAACGATACAGCGAAGGAAGGTTGCAGAAAATAAAAGAAAAGGTATAGAGGAGAAAGGTAAGCTATAAAGTCAGATAAGCACTTGGTTAATAACAATTACAACGGCCAACCACAGTACTATTTATACTGCAATTACCATTAAAGACGACGTTCCAAATTCCCAATCGTCAGAAGGAATTCCCATGCAATAATCTTGTCCAGAGCCATTGGTTCTAGGGAACCCAACAGCCACAACAAATATTCATAAATAAACATTGGAAATGATCCATGAGTATTAAATACAGTATTAATGAGGTTTCTCAACCAACACCACTCGCCCAAAATGTTTCTCGTGTTTTTGGCTGAGAGGGGTGGTTGTAGTGGCTTATTCTGCATCTTGAACTCAAGCTTCATCTTCGACCATCATACGTTCACTCGACCTCGTCAACATACACGTGGCATATTTATGCCACACTACAGGACAGCTATAGAGTTTTACTTATTCTCCTCAACCTCTACATCAACAGCTGGTTTCAACAAGCATTCCGTCATTAATGAAGCCGTTATAAGACAGAAGGATCAGACCATTACACAATTAGTTCAATGACTGTCAAATTCATATTGTAACGTCCATCATTAAGAATAATAATGTTCGTGAAACGGTCATATTATAAGACCTAAAAATAGGACTAGAAAAGTACAGATGAAGGACGGATAAACCTTCACCCATAAACTATATACAAAACTACTAAGAAAATGCTTTGTAATAGCTAACAATCATCAATAAGATCTCTCTCTTTCTAAATCCTCAAGAGATGTCGTGGTTTTTAACTTATTCAAAGGTTTTCAACTCTAAAACTTTATGTTAGTAGTTATTCATTTATTCACTAGCGTTTTGATTATCATTGGTGTAAGAGGCTAAGTTTGGAATACGAAATTAGGCTATTACACTAGACATATCCTGAAATGGACTCTATTACTGAGTTACCTTCCACATAACACGTGTAGTTTGTTCCAGAGCTTATGGTGTAGGACAAATACCATCATTATATTGTGCTTAAATCAATTTTGGCTTTAGAGCTTCACATTTTTCCCGATTCTCCTTTGTAATTCTCTTAAGCTCTTTTTTTGTAACTAGAGGTATCCGGACCATCTGACAGTATGTTAATTCCTAGCTAGATCCTCTAGAGCTTGTGCAATAGATTGTAAATCATAGAAATCGAGCAAGCGGACACAAGACTGACAGGATCATACCAACCTCAAACCCTCTTATTACTAATAATAATAACGGACACCATTACACCAATATGTGATCCAATTTTGGATTAAGTGCCCAATAATAATCTCTAGATTAATTCCAAAATTAGTCTCATTATGGGTCCGCACTAATCAACAGATTAGGGCTGTCAATGGACCGGATCGGGTCAGAATCTTGGTCGATCCTAACGCAGCCCATTAAGCAATATAAAGATCCTGACCCGATCCGAAGGATCACTAATTTCGTAATTTTGACCCGATCATTAAAATATTTAGGTGATCCTTATCCCAATCCGATCCGTTATACTTAAATTTTCAATTTTAGCATTTAACAACGAAACATATGTTCATAAACCATGAACAATAGACATTTAACATATAAATAAAATTGAATACATACCTATAAACTTAAAAATGATTCATTATATCTAAGACAATAGACAAAGTTAAAAGACTTCATCTACATATCAAATAGATATATACCTTTGCTAACGGATCGAATTTTTAAAGGATCAGGACACGTTGAATCCTAACTCGATCTATTAGATAAAAGATTGGATCAATTTTTTCCGATCCTAATCCTTTATTAACGGATCAGACCCGTGGATTGGATACACGGTCAAATCCAATCCATTTGACAGCCCTACAACAACAGATCATCCCTCCCACTCATTCACACACACACTTCGACCTCCCTAGCTAAAGTGCAAACTGCAAGCAATCAAGACAGAGAAGAGAGATTCCATTTTACCTCTGAAATAGAGACATCTCTATCGCTCTTTATCACTCAAACTCTCTCTCTCTCTCTCTATCTGTAATGGCAGAAAGAGTATACCCTTCTTCCAAACCCAACCAATCAACCCAACCCCTCAATGGCACCACCACTTCCACCACAAACAACAACACCAATCTCAACTTCCCACCAACAAAATCTCAGCTATACCGACCCCAATACCGTCCTCAAGGAGGAACACAACCAAGACCTCAACAACGCCACCGCAGTCGTCGCAGTTGTCGACGCTTCTGCTGTTGTTGCTTCCTATGGATTACCCTCTTCCTTATAGCATTAGGCCTCCTCGCTGCTATCATCGGAACTGCATTCTACCTTCTATACCAACCCCACAAACCAACTTTCCAAATTACATCATTCAAAGTAGCCCAATTCAATATTACAACATCTTCGAAAGATTCAACAATAACCCATTTGAACTCAAAGTTTAATCTTACACTCATTGCTAAGAACCCCAACAAGAAGGTAACTTTTTACTACAACCCCATCTCTGTTTCAGTTGTTTCCAATGGGGTTAACATTGGGAGTGGATCCATCAATGGGTTTGTTCTAAAAACTCAAAACAGGACTAGTTTGAAGAGTTTGATAGCAAGTAATGGTGATGAGTTGGATCTGGATGATGCAAGTAAGTTGAAGACAGATCTGAAGAAGAGCAAGACAGGGTTGCTAATGGATGTTGTGTTTGAAACAAAGGTGAAGTTGAAGATTGGGAACATGAAGACTAAGAGATTTGGGATTCGAGTTAAGTGTGTTGGGATTGAAGGGGTTGTTCCAATTGGGAAAACTGTGAAAGAGTCTAATGGGGTTGGTGCAAAATGCAAGGTCAAACTTAGGATCAAGGTCTGGAAATGGTATCTCTGAATTTTATTTTATTTTTTGGTGATTTTGTTTGGTTGTAAATGGTGGAGATAAATTGTGGGGTGTGTTTGATTTAGTAGAGATTAATTTGTAGGAGCATAAGTGAGAATTTTTTCTTGTTTTGAGAAGATTTGTACTTAAATTTTGAATTTTTAGATATGAATTGAAGACGCTTATAGTACAGGCATTGCTCGTAAAAATGGCTGTCGGAATTAGCGTATATTCGGCAATGGCGAAGATTATTAGTATTAGGGAATGAAGTTAGCGCGTTTGGATAACTGGTGTTCTCTCCGATGGCATGTTTCCGGTGTAACAATTGGAGCTTAATTTGTTTTCTTAAGCTTAGAGGTTTAAGACCATCTAGTGATGGAGCTTGGTTCTTGCTATTAACCTCGGATATTAATCCTCTGGTAGACACAGCAATGTCGGTTGCTTGACGTTTTTGGTGCTTGTCAGACGAGCTTCAAACTCCCATCACGACCTTAATACTCGTTTGTGTAAGAGTTTAATAGAGCCTCTTACAAGTGTTATACTTCTGCCATTTTTTTTATTTTTGTCTTTTTTGCGTTGGAAGCTGCTTGTGCGAATTGATTCCAGGACCTCTTGGTTTTCATTTTCCAAGCACTAGTCCTACCAACTGAGCAAACCCTAGTTGGTTCCTGCGTTGACCATGTTGTTTGAGGCTTGTTGGATACTTTTGGTCTCACTCATCTTAAGGAATAGCAATAAACGAATAACACATGCACAATAAAAATTAAAAGAGGGGCATAACATATTTTTATTTTTATTTTGCAATCACATTGATCCAGAGTCTTAATTTATCACCATTTGCTCGACTAATATGGGGCACATGAGAACCTCGATTGCCTTGCCAATAAAGATAAATTTTGGCGAGTGGCTCTATTATTTGTGAATCGAACTCAGGATCTCTACTTCTTGAGGCATGTCCAAAACTGTTACATAAACCGCGTTCGTTCTCTAATCACTGGTCATCATAAATAAGGTATGTACTAGTGGAACAAAGAAATTTATTTGATTTGGGCTTTCTTTGTAACGTACTGCTGGAGATGACCTAATTACGCGTGAAAGAAAAAGTCTACTGACTTATTATTAGTGACTAGTGAGAGTCTGACACACAATGTGTCGGTGGATTAAATGACGTGGTAAATGGTACGTTATTTCGACCGACAAAATGCCATAAATATCACATCTTCAGATCCAACGGTTGTTGGAATCTTAATTTATCTTATTATGTGCTCTGCTTCACACGTGGGAAGAATAAAAGCTCTCACACTCACACACTTCTTACCATGTGACGTCAATATCACTTAAATTTATGCGGAGAGATATTTGACACCCAACAAATTTATGTTAAGCCACCTGAAAATTTAAGGTAAGTTGAACGTCGGAAATTACAATAAATTTCAACAAAATCGACTATGATAACTAATAAAAAAATTACACCAAAAATGACGATGTTATTGCAAGAAATATTAGTCGAGTTTGTCGAAGGCTCCAAGGAGCTCTCACTTTTGCATCATATGTATTGTTCTTGACTTACTCTACTGCGATTCGATTCGAATATTTTTTTTAGAAGCATGTGTTGTTATGGCATGGGGATTTCACAACCGTAGATGGGTAGGTGTCAAAAGCATCTCTTAAGTATCTCACCGAGTTGGGCGAAAAAAATTAAAATTCAAATGAGTGAGGTCAAATTTCATTATAGAGTATTTCAGTTGCTTTTTATAGAAACGCCTAAATGATGGGCGACGTTTCGTTCTTGTTTCTTTTTTTGGAAAATAAAATAATATAAAATTTATGAGGCTCATGCAGGCTCTCAATTTATTTGTTTTTTTAAAACCAATTGAGCACCAAAATCTTAAGCGCCTAATTTGATTATTATTTTTGAACAAAACAATTGGACGCCCAAATCCTATGCGCCCGATTAAAAAACAAACAAACGCCTAACACTTGGAGGCTCGATCGGAATGCAAAAAAGCAAGGTTTAGCCTTGAAAATCAATGCTCAACTTTATTTTTTGTGAATGAAAAACAAATGAGTGAAGTACTGTTGGATTGCAAAAATCCTACGTGGCACCACAAAAACTAAGTGAGTGAGATACTTTAGGAGATGCTCTAAGTGTCAATCAAATACACCGCACGGATTAAAACGTGCAACATTTAATGCTCTTAACCCAAATATATTCCTGCTAATGTTTTTTTTGTTTTTCTAAAAGCAAAACACGAGTATATTAGGGCCTAGTGACAATAAGAAAGGTTTACATAGTTAATGAGTTTGAAGGCCTCGTTTGCTATATTACAAAGAAGAGGAAGTTGAAAAGATCCCCTTAAGCTAAAGTATGCGCCTCATAATTAAACGATTTATTAGTAAACCAGAGCTGGAAGTTTTAAAATATGGACAAGGGAAAAAAGAAAAAAAAAAAAAACTGGAGCAAGGGTAAGACCTCCCCAGGGCACATTCTTGCCCGTGTCAAATTTACCTATTTTCCTAAAATGGACTACTTCCAAGAACTCTAATAACTACACCATAGTAAACGCACATTTTGGCCATTCCCAAGGTATGGCACACATGTAGTAAAAAGCGCGCGTATTTAACGCTGCAATTCCCACATCACTCTCACTCTCATAATTAAATCCACAACGTCTACTCTACCCTACTCACACTCACACGCTTCACTATCACAACAGAGATACCAAACTAATCTCAGCCGTCCATATTCCATACAGATCTCCATGAAAATATTCTCTTGTACTGCATGTACGCCACGTGGGAACGTAACGGTTACAAAAAAAATATTACAACGGTAATTATTGTCCTCTTTATACAACAATATTATATCTCTCTCTGTCTCTCCCCTGTTTTTGCTCTGTTTCAGAGAGAGAGAGATGAAGCTCTGTTTCATGTTTATTCTCTGTTTCACAATCATATCTGTTTCGACCTCAAAACCCCATGATTTTGAAGCTTTGTTAGCTTTCAAAGCGAGTTCAGATCACTCAAACTCGCTTAAATCATGGTCTAACTCGTCTAAACCATGTTCCGGGTCATGGATCGGTGTCACCTGCAAGAATAACAACAGAGTCACTCAACTTGTTCTCCAAAACCTTAACCTTACTGGGTCAATCGAGTTGTTAACTCGTTTGACTCAACTCAGAGTACTAAGTGTGAAACACAACAACTTACTCTGTTCTTCTTCCTCTGTTTTGGATTTGTCGCAATGGAGGAACATGAAGCTTCTTTACCTCTCGTATAACAATCTTTCAGGGGAGTTCCCCATTGGGGTTACTCAGCTTCTTCGTCTTCGTCGTCTCGACTTATCGAACAATCGATTCTCTGGTAGAATACCTGTAATGGGGTTAAACCAGTTAGCCCATTTGATCACTCTTCGCCTCGAAGAAAACTCTTTCACAGGGACATTGGAGTCGTCGAGGTTTGAAACCATGGTAGACTTCAATGTGTCTTATAACAAGCTTTACGGTGAAATCCCGGAGTCTCTTTCTTCGTTTGCTTCGTCAGTGTTCATCGGGAACGAGAACTTATGCGGTCGAATGTTACCGAAGAAATGTTCGAGGGCGAATGAGGGAGTTGGAGTTGGAGTTGAGGATGAGCCAATACCAGTTAACATTCGTTTGAAAAGAAGAAAGAAGTTTAATTACAAAACAATTCTTGCAATAGTACTCATTGATGTTGTTGCTGTGATTGCACTTGTAATTGGGATTTGTTTGTATAGGCGAAACCGTGGAAATCGTCGAAAAGGGGAGACTAATAAGAGAATTCGGTGTAATGGGGTGAAGGGAAATGATGAAGAGCTGGTGTTGTTTGAAGGGTACAAGGGATATAAATTGGCGGAATTGTTGAAAGGTTCCGCGGAGATGTTGGGGCGAGGGAGTTTGGGGACAACATATAAGGTTACAATGGACAATGGGAATGTACTTGTGGTGAAGAGGGTTACGGAGAGAAGGAAGAATAAGAAGAGGGAGATTGAAGGGATTTTGCGAGAGATTGGAGCGTTACGACATAGGAATATCGCGAGTCTTAGAGCGTATTATTGCTCGAAAGATGAGTTGTTGTTGGTCTTTGATTATCTCCCTAATGAAAGCTTGCATTGTCTCTTACATGGTAACTCTCTTACTCTTCGTATCATTATACGTAAATATAATGTTTCATGATACACTTCTATGGTTCAGCTGAATCAAAGTGTTTAACTCGAATCCTAAGCGTGAATTTGTTTTACTGACAAATTTATAGGAAATCGGTGGCCAGGAACAATTTTGCTTGATTGGAGAACAAGGTTAAAGATTGCGTCAGGTGTGGCGGAAGGCCTTAAGTTCCTACATTGTGTTAACAAATCAAAGCTCTTTCATGGGAATCTCACCTCATCGAACGTTTTAGTCGATCATGAAGGAAACACTTGCATTTCCGATATTGCTTTTTACCAACTATTTCCTACAAAAACATCGTCCATCACCGAATATAGAGCCCCAGAGTTGGCGCATAACTCTAAGAAGTTATCTACCAAGTCGGATGTTTACAGCTTTGGAGTAATTTTACTTGAGATATTGACGGGGAAAATGGCAACAGAGGGAGGAGAACTGAAGACGAGTTTAGTTGAATGGGTACATTGTGCTGTGAAGGAGAAACAGACGGCAGAAGTTCTTGATTTCGAACTCTTGAGTTACAAAGACACGGAAGAAGAGATGATGGCTCTTCTGCATATTGCTTTCCTTTGCTTAACACCAACCCCATTGGATCGTCCTAAGATGAGCGTCGTGTATGAGATGATCGAAAATATTAGAGCGAGGGGAAGAAGTAACATTGGAGGGACTAACTCTCCTTCGTTGTCTTAATGATGTTTCATCTGATCTTACCCCATTTTTCATTATCAAATCACAATGGAGGAAGGACTAATAGCTAATGAACCATTCATTTGTTTGATCAATGTGCTCGAGCTAGAAATCCTATATTGAATAACTCGACAAGTAGCACTATTGTAAACATGAATCAACTGCATTTTATTTATCGTTTATCGAAATTTCCCCTTTTTTTATAAGTAAAGTTTGTGCTGTGTGTCTACTTTGGTTTCTATGGGGTATGAGTGTCCCCCGTTGGTGGTGAGTCGGTCCCAGGCTTGTGCTTGAGGCATAATCCTAGACTGCTACACCAATCTCCCCCAATGAAATAATGGATCATGGACAGAGTTGGGAAATGGCTACGAATCGGACGATTTTTCGACATATTCGAACTCTATAAGGTGAAAATCATAATGGGGTGGATGTGAGTTGTATGATTTTATGCTCTTAGTTGAAAGGTACAAGAGAAGATCTGATAGCCTTAAAAAGGAAATGAGAGTACTTCAAACAAAATATAAGAGGTTCACATGTTTCTGTCCATCTTGCATGAAAGCTTAAAAGAGAGATAGGTAAGTTTTGCCATTAATGGTGGATCAAATGGGTTGGCATTGTGGGTCAAGAAACCATAACATGAGCTGTGTATTTATGTAGAGTATAAGTGCCTAATTTTGTAATAGCTCGAAAAGACTCTTACACCAAATGTACCTGTGACACAATCAGAATAACTAATAAAATGACACAAGTAATTAGCGTGGAAATTTTTGAAAAGGTAAAAACCACGACTTTGACTTGAAGATTTAGTAACTGTAATTTTATTGCTTGAGCCTGATATTTTGATTACAAGTTTTGATTTCTTGAGCTAGAAAAAAACTTGGTCCCTTTCTCTTCTGTCTTCTATTCCTTTTATAGACCTCATCTTCAGTTCGTTTGCATGTATTAACACGTTCTCCTGAAATGGGGGAAAGTGAGAGTTACTCCTGTAACTGCCAGTTCGTGGGAGACAAGTATCCTTGACTCGTTCGGTTTCATTTGGAGTGCTTGAGCCATGTTCTTCTTCAGTTCGTGGTCCAAATGTTATTGTTAACAGTGTATATCACGTGTATGTTGCGTGAGTCTGTTATGGTGCTAGCCCGATGTTATACCAGCCCGAGGGACAGGTCCTTACAATCGTCCCCTCTCAACTAAAGGCACATGTGTCTTGAGTTGAAAAGTACCAATCGAACCTTACTTGTAGAGGATCTGTTCCTTGCCTTCCTCTATGTCTGGTTGATTGCTTCTTTACTCAAAAAGAGCATCAAATTGGTTTTTGTTAGTGATGTTTGTTTGATTAATTGCTTTGTATCTACCATAACGTTAGTACTTTGCTTACTATTTGTATTCTTAAATCTGAGCTACAAATATTCTATCTTGACTATAAGTATTTCACTTTTTCTCCATTCTCCCTTGCAATTCTACAACCATTATCAATCAACTATGACTGATGCACTTGTCTCCGTCTTGGTGGAACGATTGACCTCCTTTCTCCTTGAACCGCTCAAAGAGGAGGTTGGGCTTGTGGCCGGTGCTCGTGGAGAGGTTAAAAAGTTGTCTTCCACATTTAAGAAGATCCATGTTGTTTTAAATGATGCTGAGAACCAACAACTGAAGGATGAGTCTATCAAGGTTTGGTTACAAGAGCTCAAAGACGTAGCTTATGAGATCGAGGACGTACTCGACGAATGTATTGAGTCGCAAGCTCGGAAGATGAAACTCCAAATCAATTTAGGTTAGTTACAAACAAGCACAATTAAAGACATATACACAACACCAAGTTTAAGGTGGTTCGACAAATTGCCTACGTCTACCTTGCGAGAGAGAGAGTGAGAGATCCTAATTATAATCACTCAAAACCTATTAGAGGTTCTTATTCAAGAAATCCTCCCAAAATGTTCTCACCAAAGGATTGCCTAAAAAATGATGGCTCTCAAAGAACAAGTTTCCCTTTATATACAATGGAAAAACTCTTTACAATCACTCAAATCCCGATGCAATAAAGTGGTTTAAAAACCATCAAAAAACAGAGTTCCTAGATTTTGTTCGAACGAAATTTGCGCCTGGGCCAAAATTCTAGGGGGTTCAACAAAGGTCGTTCAAACGAAATATGAAGTCATTCGAACGACTTAGGCTCCAGGGCCAAAATTCTAAGGGGTTGTCAAAAGGTCGTTCAAACGACTTTCAACCTCGTTCGAACGACCAAGGCAACAAGCAGCCCGATAATTCTCCACCTCGGTGAAGATTTCCCCAACCAAACAAACCAAAATATGAGTCGAATATAGAAACCAACCAAACATACCCAAACAAATACTCTCTACCATCAAATGTCCCCAAAGATCCAAACACACAAATGACCCAAGGAAACCGGCCAAAACCAAACGTCCCAAAAGACTAATAACCAAACCAAATGTCTCAAGGAGCCAAAATCGACTGCACCAAATCAATGGTTGCCTACGTACCGTGGATCAAGTCGCCCGTAGTTCACAAAACAATCCAATCAATTAACATGAAGAAATTGAACTAAGTCCAAACAATGATTGAATTTAATTTCTGAAACAACTTCCGTAAACATATCCGCCGGGTTATCTTTGGTGTGAATCTTCTTCAACAGAATCTCACCCTCTTCCAGTAATTCTCTAACAAAGTGATAACGTACATTAATATGTTTTGTACGTTGATGATAAACCTGATCTTTGGTCAAGAAGATTGCGTTCTGACTATCACATAAAACATCAAGATAATCCATCTCAATACCTAAATCGCGCAGAAGACCTTTCATCCAAATATATTCCTTTATCGCCTCAGTTACCGCCATATACTTTGCCTCTGTAGTAGATAGTGCAACCGTTGACTGTAGCGTGGATCTCCAACTAACCGGCCCTCCACCCAATGTAAACACATACCCGGTAGTAGACCGCCATTTATCCAAATCACCCATATAGTCAGAATCCACTTAACCCACGCAAAACCGATCAATCGAATCTTGTTTACGAAATTCCAAACCAATATCCACAGTACCGTTGATATACCGTATAATCCATTTCATAGCTCGTCAATGATCTCTACCCGGATCATGCATGTATCGACTAAGCATGCCACCGCCTATGAAATATCTGGCCGAGTACATACCATACCATACCATACCATACATCAAGCTACTAACCACACTAGCATAAGGAACTAGACTTATATAATCACGTTCATCATCAGTGTTAGGAGACATAGAAGCCTTAAGCTTAAAATGAGGAGTAAGGGCCATACTTACAGATTTTGTGTTACCATCAACGTTAAATCTCTAAAGTATATTCCTCATGTACATAGTCTGAGAGAGATGCACCATTCCATTTGCTCTATCTCTATGAATCTCCATACCAAGAATCTTTTTCGCATCACCAAGATATTTTATTTCATATTCTTCACCCATTTGCTTTTTTAGCTTATCAATCTTACTTTTGTGCTTTCACGCAATAAGCATATCATCCACATACAAAAGCAAGTAAATAAAGGACCCGTCACGTAGCTTGCGTAAGTAAACGCAATGGTCATAATAACTCTTCTTGTACTTCTGCCCAATCATAAACTGATCAAACCGTTTGTACCACTGTCTTGGAGACTGCTTCAAATCGTATAATAACCTTTTCAACTTACGCACATAGTCTTCCGTTCATTCAACCTTAAACCCACTCGGCTGAGTCATATAGATCTCTTATTTTAAATTCCCATGTAAGAACGTCATCATAACATCGAGTTGTTGCAACTCCAAATCAAAATGTGCTACTAAGGCCAAAAGGATTCGTATGGAAGAATGTTTCACTACCGAAGAAAACACCTCATTTCCTCCCTATGAGCATAAACCTTAGCTACGAGTCTTTCCTTGGAACGTATATCATCATCAAGAGATCCTTGCTTCTTTGTGCATACCCATTTGATTATAATCGATCACTTTCTTTCCCTTCGACAACTTCGAAAGTTCCCAAGTTCCATTCTTAAAAAGAGAATACATCTCTTCCTTCATCGCTCCCTCCCAATGTTTAGCCTCGAAACCATAAATAACCCCTATATAGGTGGAAGGAACATCCTCTTCAACGATCAGAAGTGCATAGGCTACCATGGCTTTCGCTTTTGGAAGTACCATATCCTTTGTAAGCCAACTCGGTTTGTGTACATTCCTCTTAGATTTACTCTTTGTAATTGACTCCGCTACCAAATGCCCCACCTTCATCCGTGTCTACATCATTTGGAACATGTACTAATGGCTCATCACCCGTTCTCACACCGATAGATGACCCCCTCTAAGTATAGACCTTTTTGGCCAATGTGAAGACGCATTAATCTCCACCCACTGTAATACCCCGATGGTTGTCTCCTATTTGAGCTCAGAGCCATGCGACTTCATCATAGAAGCCTCATCAAAAGTGATACCTCTGCTCATAATGATATTTCAGTTTTTCATATCCCACAACTTGTAACCTTTTACACCCTTTTTCTTACCCAGAAAAATGGTTTTTCTTGTTTGTGGATCCACCTTACCATCCTTAACATGATAGTATGCCAAACACCCAAATATATGAAGAGTATCATAATCTGCAGCAGGTTCTCCTGACCAGGCCTTCATTGGTGTTTTACCCTCAATTGCAGCCGAAGGTAACCTATTAACGAGATAACATACATATGTCAAAGCCTCAGCCCAAAACGCCTTGCCCAACCTAGAATTAGACAACATACACCGAACCTTCTCCAGCAAAGAATGGTTTATGCGCTCGGCTACCCATTTTGTTGCGGTGTCTCTCTAACCGTGAAATGTCGAACTATCCCTTCATCTCAGCATACTTGCAAGAATGGATCACTAGTGTACTCCCCACCATTATCCGAATGGAGTGACTTAATGTTTTTGCTGGTCTAAGTCTCAATCAACTTTTTCCACGTCATGAAAATTTCTAGGACTTCATCCTTCCTCATCATAGTATATACCCAAACACGCCTAGAAAAGCCATCTACAAAAGAAACAAAGTAATGCTTCCCCCTTAGCGATGCATTCTTGGAGGGTCCCCAAACATCATAGTGAACATAATCAAGAGTTCCACGAGTACGGTGAATCACGGTTGTAGCGCCCCATTTTTATTTTTCTCTTCTGTGTTTCACAGTTGCTTTTTACTTAACTTGCTCTAGGGTGTACTTTAGTATGTGTTTGAGCTTTTGAAATTGGGGGAAACTTGGTCAAAACCCACCACCGATTTCTCCCTAATTCTTCTCCATCCCTCCCTCTTTCTCCTTCATAAAATCTTTAGCCATTAGAGACTCTTAGAGTAAGAAGTGATTACCCTATACTCGTTTAACTCCAAGTTCTCAATCGTGTCTGTTTTCAGAGTGGGTTGGGTATTGTTTTCGTTAGACATTGTTAGGTTGTTCTTCGCTCCTCGATTTTTAGCAAATTCTGAATTAAAGCAAGTACCATTATTGCTTGTCATTGCTCTTTGATTGGAATAGTGTTTTAATTATAGATAATATGCTATGTTTACTAGGATATCATTACATATAATTATTGATTGAGGGAGCTCGTCGTAATTGTTTCACCGTAAAATTTCATAGTTTGTTATACAATTGTTTTGAAACCATAACAGTAGGTCTGCTAGATTTAAAAGGAGTATATTAGTTGCTTCTGTTGTACTTATATGAGTTGCAACAATGAGTTGTTTCTAACAGCAGGTTTGCTTGATATACTATTATTTAACTATGAGTTGCTTCTGTTGTACTTATATATATATATATATATATATATATAATGCATATATGTTTAGTAAAAGGTGGATTTGTATATTATGTATATAGAATGCATATATGTTCATAGAAAAAGGAAGACTTGTATTGTCTATATACAGAATGCATATATGTTTAATAAAGGCAGACTTGTTCAATATGTTTCAGAATCTATATATATGTTAGAAAAAGGCAGACTTTGTGTAGGTATATATATATGTATGCTCATATATATGTATATAGCTTAGGGCAGACCTTGGTTAAAGTATACTTTGAATATATATATGGGAAGTGTATAAGGTAACTTGTATTGATATAAATTAGGTCCATATCAATAGCGTTGGTAGTAGTAATTGGTGCCTCGTGTTCAGCCCTTAAACTATAGATGGATAGGTTGGACCTTGATATTAACTAAATATGTGTAAGGGTCAAGAGATGTATTTGACTTGTGGCTTAACTTAGCCACGATTATAGGACTTTATTGGTATAACCTTTATTAAATTGAGGTAGAAAGATCATTGATAGTATGATAGTATAGTATCATCGTCAGAGTCCATTCCTATAATTGTGAGGGTAGAACAGAGTTTTGAGCTCGAAACTCCATCCTACCAAATTATGCATAAACTAAGCTGGATTAATTCAAGACCCTAACGATCTCTTTACTAGTGACTAGTGTTTTATTTCATAAATTGAAAAAGGTCGTTGAGCATAAGATCGCCAATCATATGATATAGTCTCATTGCCTATAGAGCGAGAACAAATAAGTCATTTTGATTTAGTGTCGGTCTCTTAAATCATTCATGCATAGGATAACTTAGAGTCGTGTACACAGTAGGGCTATGATGCCAGGGTCCTTGAGTTCGATTTCCCAAACAAAAGATTCGGTGACTGTTTATCAGTATTTCAGGGTTGCAAGCCCCTAAAACTCTTCCCCAGCTACATATCGGCTTTGATATTCTTTCTAAATACTTCTCGTGGGCATAGATCCCTATAAGTGAAAATAAATCAGGCTTTAGAACTGTAAATTGAAACTCCTCGACCACCTTGATCCGGTGATTTCCTCGTTAATTCCTGTCTCAATAAAAAGGAATCCGCCAATCCCTGGCTCGACAATAAGGGATACACTTCTATTGAGGATAGAAGGGTGCGAGAGTGTGGTCCAACTAAATTAATAGTGACCATGTGTACATCATCTGTTAGTTAACCCCCACATTTAATTATACTCTATAACTACTTTATAATACCGATTGGCACCGACGCTTAAAAACAACATTAATAATTGAACCTCATTTCTTTAAAGCATTGCATAATTTTTATATATTTATAGGATATTATATCACACTAGTACTTTTGTATAATAGATCGGTCTGTCATGTTCAGTGACCGGTAATAATTGTGTTTGTTGACGCCCTGTGCGCTATATTTTTTCACAGGAGGTCGATCACGGTAGGATTTTGTTTAGTGAAGCTTGGTTGATCATTTTCAGGATTCTTAGGAGTTCTATTAGATCGATGAGTTGTCGTAAGGTATTTATGATATTTATTTCATATTTCATTTTTAGAGTTAGTTGAGAATTTTATTCACTTAATTATTCTATTCATTTTAATTTATTGAGTTATTTTCCGTTGCGTTTCTTTGGTAAGTAGATGTAGTAATTTTTTTAGAAATATAATACATCTGTGGGGTTTCATACGTGGGATGCCCGACTTGTTATGCTTTAGAATTTGTTTTATGATTTTTATCAGAAAGTAAATTTTGGGGCGTGACAAACTTGGTGTCAGAGCGCTAGGTTAAATCCATAAGCAATTTAGATATTAAAGTAGGACTTGTTGATTCTTTTCAGTTTTTTTTATTTTCTCAATTTTTATCTTTTTGTGTGTTTACTGATTTTATTTGCTTTTATCTTGTCTAGATGGTGCGAGGATGAGGTATTGGGCGTGTTGCTGCTAACCATGATGTTGTAGGTCGTGGTGCTCCTCGTCGCGGTACTCGAGTGCCAGTTCTTCATATGCCCACTACAATACATGGTTTGCGAACCAATGCCCTTTGGGGACGTGGTTTAGCTCGTGGTGCATTACCGATTGATGAGGTTGTCGCTGAGACTTGAGCAGGGTTGGGGCCGTCGCTTATCGCTTAATACTACCACCACAGGTGGACCGGGTCTATAATGTATTTAGCGTATCGATGTTGCATAAGTATGAAAGAGATTCGTCCCATGTGATTGATTGGTAGCCGCTGGAGATTAGAGAGGATGTTTCGTATGAGGAGCAACCTGCAGCGATTGTGGATCGTAAGGATCAGGTGCTTTGAACTAAGACCATTTCGTTGTTTAAGGTTCAGTGGAGCAATCACGGTAGTGATGAGGCTTCATGAGAGCGTGAAGAGGATATTCGCGAGCGTTATTCTTCTCTTTTTGCTGAGTCAGGTATGCTAAATTTCGAGGATGAATTTTTTTTAGGAGGGTAGAATGTAGCACCCCATTTTTATTTTTCTCCTTTGTGTTTCACAGTTGTTTTTTACTTAAATTTCTCTAGGGTGTACCTTAGTATGTGTTTGATCTTTTTACTTAACTTTCTCATCAACGCCGCTCCATCTTCTAGCATTTTCAAACTAGAAAAACAATCCCTTTCGAGACAAATATGATAAGTACCACCCGAATCTAAAATCCATTCTTTTGTATCAATAACGTATGCACTAGAAGTTATAGTAAAAGAGTAATCCGAATCATTTTCTCCCGTTTTCGTGCCCTAAGCCAAATTCATAGAAGAACCCATTTTTCCCGCTTTCTTCTTCTTAAGTGCGGGGCAATCAATTTTCCAATGTTCCATTTCCTTGCAAAACACTATTGGTCCTTAGTTAAATTGTTCCAGTTTCCCCCACGACCTCTCGATTTCGATCGAGAGTTGTTACGAAACGGCTTCTTCTTATCCGATGATCTTCCTCGAATCGTTAATACTTCAGATATAGACTTGCCGGTCTTACGTTTCTCCTTTCTCCGGTACTCGTGATTAACTACGGCCGTAGTCACATCTGTATATTTTAATGAACTCTTTTCATAAGTAATCGCCGTAACAAAGTGCTCGAATTCTTCTGGAAGTAAGTTCAAGAACAAGATAGTCTTGTCTTTATCCCCAACTATCTCTTCAAGATTCGCCAAGTCGGCTAACAATTTGGTGAAGTCATTCAAATGCTCGGACATACTAATCCTTTACCTCATAGTGAAACGATAAAATTTCTTCTTCAAATGGAGTTGATTTTGGATACTCTTTACCAAGTACTTCTCCTCTTTAGAATTCTCCAAATTTCTTTTGCGGAAGTTTTATTCAATACAAGGTACCTAATATCTAGAGCAAGACAAGACCAAATTTGGCCGCACACCCTCTTGTTCATCTTCCTCCATACACTCTCTTCTATGTCATATGGTTTATCCTCCAATACCTCGTCTAAGTCTTGTTGACTTAGGGCATCAATAACTTCGCATCGCCACATACCGAAGTTATTTGTATCATTGCATTTTTCAACTTCAATCTTTGCATTGTTGAACATCACTGTTGTATTTCTTTTCGGGGCCGAAGAACTAGCTTCAACATCGTCTCCCATGTTTCCACCAATTTTCATGAACTAACCAAATCCCAAAACAAATTGAAATTGAGAAACCCTAAGTTACCTTAAAATCGCACACCATCGCCTTGACACCAATTGTTATGTCGTAAGCCCAGAAGCCGAAACTCCAAGTCGATTTAGGTTAGCCACAAACAAGAATCAAAGAAATACACAATACACCAAGTTTAAGGTGGTTCGGAAAATTTTCTGCATCCACCGTGCGAGAGATAGAGAGAGATTTTATTCAAGATCCCAATTATAATCACTCAAAACCCATTAGAGGCTCTCACTTAAGAAATCCCCCCAAATATTCTCACCAAAGGATTGCATTAAGGGGGACGGTTCTCAAAGAACAAGTTTTCCTTTATATATTAGGAAAAACTCTTTACTATCGCTCAAATCCCGAGGCAATCAAGTGGTTCAAAAACCATCTTGAAAAATAGAGTTTCGCATAGTCGTTCAAACGACCCTGATAATCGTTCGAACGACTCGAAAACTTGAGCCAAAATAAAGGATTGACTAAAGGATGTCTCTCAAAGAACAAGTTTCCTTTTATATACTAGGGAAACTCTTTTCAATCGCTCAAATCTCGAGGCAATCAAGTGGTTTAAAAACTATAAAAAATTAGAGTTCCGAAATTTGCGTCTGGGCCAAAATTTTAGGGGGTTCAACAAAGGTCATTCGAACGAAATATCAAGTTGTTCGAACGACTTGGGCTTCTGGGATAAAATTCTAGGGAGTTGTCAAAAGGTCGTTCAAACGATTATCAACCTCGTTCGAAGGACCAAGGCAACAGGCAGCCCCACATGATTCACTAATTTATATATCACCGTTCAAATGCAACAAACAAAAATAAATACATATGGCACATGAAGCTAGCTTTTATAGCTATTATATACCACATATGGACAGAAAGTAAAATAATAATAAATAAATAAATAAATAAATAATATATATATATATCTATGGCTCCGCTATGCAGTGGTTCAACTTCTCTAATTGGATGGAGTTCACAACGAATTAATCCCCATCCCGTCGATTAATAATCATTGAGTGTTGAAACTTGGAGGTATTACCGCATTATGCAAATCTGGAATTGCTTCAATAGAGGGTGAGGGTAAAAGCTTATTATGTTCAAGCATATTGTGTTTTTTTTCTTGAAAGAATGAGAATCGCAATAACAATAGTGAAAGTCCAGAAACACAATGCTGAGAGAAGACGCGAATATGAAACCATTATGGATGGAGAAGAAGCAGGATTACAATGAGTCATCAACAGTAATCCAAGATCTCACCTCTTCTCTTAACAACAAGAGAGGTAACTCTGGCTCTCCGCATTGGCTTAATCGACGCGAGCCAATTTCTCTTTTCTCCGTGTTCGTGGTCTTTGCAACATTCTCAAGTTCCTTCGATCCGTCGCTGAGTCCGATTCAGCCATTCGTGTCTTCTGGTCCACTCAATCTGCACCTGGGCTTCAAGGTTAACTAGGGTTTCTCCCTTCTCATTTCTAGCGTTTCTAGTGTTTTCTATGATTGTTAAATTAATTTGATTTGGAAATGTTGAAATAGTGGTTGATGACTATTGTCACGCCCACTGTTTCATTTCTAGCGTTTCTAGTGTTTTCCACTCAATCTGCACCTGAAAAGTAATGTATGAAGGTCTTGTTTTGTAGAGATAGTTGATGACTATTTTCACGCCCCAAAATCCACTTTTCTGATAATAACTCATAAATCGAATCCTAAAGTATATCAAGTTGGGCATCCTAGATGAAATACTTGTTATAAGTATCAATCGAGTCTTGCTTGTAGAGGATCTGTTCCTTGCCTCCCTCTGTGTCTGGTTGATTGCTTCTTTACCCAAAAAAAAGCATCAAATTGGTTTTTGTTTGATTGATTGCTTTGTATCTACCATAACTTTGGTACTTTGCTTGCTATTTGTATCTTCTTATATCTGAGCTACAAATATTCTATCTTAACTATAAGTATTTCACTTTTTTCCCTTGCAATTCTACAACCATTATCTATCAACTATGACTGATGCACTTGTCTCCGTCTTGGTGGAACAATTGACCTCCTTCCTCCTTGACAATCTCAAAGAGGAGGTTGGGCTCGTGGCCGGTGCTCGTGGAGAGGTTAAAAAGCTCTCTTCCACATTCAAGAAGATCCATGCTGTTTTAAATGATGCTGAGAACCAACAACTGAAGGATGAGTCTATCAAGCTTTGGTTACAAGAGCTCAAAGACGTATCTTACGAGATCGAGGACGTACTCGACGACTGGCACACAAGAATCCTCAAAGCACAGATGGATGCTGTTTATGACAATGCTGTCCCGAGTAGTAGAAAGAGAAAGGTATCATCCTACTTTGTATCTCCTTGCTCTTGTTTCAATAAACTTAGCTTGCACCGTGACATTGGTCATAAGATGAAAGAGTTAAGAGAAAGGCTAGACGTGATCTCAAGTGAGAAAGATAAATATGGTCTTAATCCGGTCACAATAATTGAGGATCCCATTGTAAGACCGGATACTATCTCTATGATCAATAAATTAGAGATTTGCGGTCGGGATTTGGATAAAAAGACTATAATTAGCAAGTTATTGAGCGAGAGTTGTCAAGAACAAATGGGTGTCCCCGTCATTTCTATCGTAGGAATGGGGGGCCTTGGGAAGACAGCTCTTGCACAACTTGTCTTCAACGATGTTGAGGTGACAAATCACTTTGAGAAGAAAATATGGGTCTGTGTCTCCGATCCCTTTGACGTTAAAATGCTTGCCCAAAAAATAATTGAAGCTCTTGGTGACAATGTCCCAACTGTTACTTCTTGGGAAACTCTTCATCAACAGTTATGCAAATCTATCCAAGGCAAGAAATTTCTTCTTGTTTTGGATGATGTGTGGACTGAGGATAAAAAGATTTGGGACCAAATAAAATGTGCCCTTGATCTTGGTGCAAAAGGAAGTCGAGTCGTAGTTACTACACGCAGTGATGTTGTTGCTGTGACCGTAGGCTCAACCTACAAACATGATCTGGCAAAATTAGATGATCATGATTGTTGGTTGCTTTTTAAACGTCTTGCTTTTTACGGAAGGGGAGAAAAAGATTGCCAAAGGTTGGAAAGTATAGGAAAAAAAATCTCAAACAAGTGCAAAGGTGTACCTCTTTATGCAAAAACATTGGGAAGTCTCATGCCCCATAAAAGAGAGATGAAAGATTGGCAAGATGTCTTGGCAAGCGACTTATGGGAATTGCCCATGGTCAGCAAAGATGTCTTACCACCTTTGTTGCTAAGCTACAACGCTTTACCCTCCCACCTAAAACGTTGTTTTACATACTGTGTCGTCTTTGTAAAAGATTATAGATATAACAAGGATGTCCTTGTGAAGCAGTGGATGTCACAAGGTTTCATCTTATCCTCCCCAACAAGGGACATGGAGATAATTGGCGGAGAGTATTTTGACGAGTTGGCATCGCGCTCATTCTTTCATGACCTGGAAATAGATGAGGATGGCGATGTATCTTGTAAGATGCATGATCTTATGCATGATTTTGCAAAATTTGTTGCAAACAATGAGTGCTCGATTGTGGAGAGTTCCGACACAGAATTCGACTATGCCAACACCCGCCACTTAACACTTGAGATTAGGGAATCTAATACCTCTTTCATTCCTCCACCTATTTTGAATACGAAGAATTTGCGAACTCTCTTTGTATGGGTATACCCGAATCCAACACCCAATCTAGATATAAAGTTGTTAGACCATTTCAAATGTCTTAGGACCTTGAATTTGTCGTGTGTTGCAATTGAAACACTACCAAATGAGGTGGGGAGTTTAATACATCTAAGGTATCTCGATTTATCGGAGACAAAGTTAGTGGAATTACCTGAAACTGTTTATAATCTTAGAAACTTGCAAACGTTGAGACTTATTAATTGTTACAAACTTCGTAGACTTCCGGAAGGGCTAAGAAAACTAGGTAACTTGAGGCACCTTGAACTTAATAACTGCTATGCCCTCCAATGTATACCAAAAGGACTTCAGGGGCTAAGATGTCTTCAAACATTGAGTAGATTCGTTATGAGTGAAGAAGGTTGTCAGCTTCGGGAACTGAGCAATCTCAGCAACCTCCGTGGTTTCCTGGTAATAACAAATATCAGAGGGGGTGGATCAAAAGAGGTTTTAAGTCACGCAAACTTGAAAAGTAAAGAACACCTCCGTTATCTGGGACTGCAGTTCGTCAAAGAAGATTATGAGGGGAAGAGAGATGATGATGCTAGTGCAATCGAGTTAGTTGCACCACATCCAAACTTGGAGGCGTTAGGAATTCGGAACTACAGTGGTTCCAAGTTCCCTAATTGGATGGAGTTCCAATCCTCATCCATTATGCTGCGTCGATTAGACATCGGTCAGTTCCCAAACTTGGAGGTTATACCGCATTTGTCAATGTTGGAATCACTTCAAATTCTCGTTCTAGAAGATTTAGATTCAATGTCACCTATGGGACTCTTTAATGGTTTGAAGGCGTCAACAACAACTGTAGCTTTCCCAAACTTGAAGATACTTTCTATAAATGGCGTGAAGCATTGGGAGGAGTGGGTAATAGAGACCTCGAGTGAAGATATTGCCGTTATGCCTCTTCTTCAACGACTGGATATTTTCAATTGCCCTATGCTAAAGTCATTGCCGCACCAAATTTTATCTCAATCAGTAAGGAAACTGTTGATAGGGAATTGCCCAGAATTAACAATCTCATGCCTTCCTCCGCTCCTTGAGGAGTTGGGTTTAACGGGAGATGCAGGTTCCATTTCAAGATCATTACCCTACAATACCAGCCTCAAAGTTATGTGCATTAATAATTCACCGCATTCAACATTTCCACAAGGGTTATCGCAACTCAAGGCACTCCAAGCTTTGGGTGTAGTGGACTGCAATTCCTTAATGTGTATACCTGACGAATTGCGGCATGTTACCTCACTTCGGGATTTGGCTATCGGAAGTTGTTCTATCTTGGGACCACGCTGCGAGAAGGACGTAGGAAAGGACTGGAGCATCATATCTCACATCCCAAACATTTACATTGGTTGAAAGAAGATACAATGAGGTACTCTCTCTTCTCTCTCTCAATATGCCATTATTGAATGTGTTACAATAGTAAGATTCTTGCTTATAATTTTCTTCTTCTGCAGTATGGTCTGTAACAATCAATCAAGTTGCCGTTTGGTTGAAAATTAAAATATTGATTAGATGTGCTTCATCCCAAACTCTCTCCCTCAGATGTGATACCATAACAGTCTCTATGGTAAAACCCTTAATGTCTCCCTCTGTTTTTAAACCATTGACTAAATTAGTTTTGCGCATAACGCCCTCAGTTTGACTATGGAACAAAAATTATAATAGTTAAAACATATATAGTGTTAAACATGGTTCTGCATCAAGCTTCACATCTAACTGTTATAAGGCTTTTCCTAATACTCAGGATATTTTGAACTGGTAAAGGCTTCTGGAATCATTCCAGCCACAGAGTCGGCCCAAACGTTTCAATGTATTCAATCAATTGCTGGTACATCTTCACTTTCAGCTTCAGGAATACTCATTGTCCCAAGTTGTAAACTGTCTTCGCTGCAGGATTGCTTTTATCGTTTTTAAGTTGGAATTTACCTATTCATATAGCTTATTTAACGTATAATTTTTGTGTGTGTATAGCAATGCATTTCTCTTCACTCTACCAAATCCCTCGCTAAGGATAAGAGAAAACATTTTTTGTGTATAGTAATGCAAATCTCTTCCGGCTTGTGGCTTTCTCTTAAAAATTGATATGAGTCCAATGATGTATTTTGTATGATTTTTAGCTTGCACTGCAATGTGAAGATTTACTTTTATTGTATTTTGTACGATTGCATTTCCTACCATAATGTATATTAATTTGATTCATATCTTACAAAGAAACACACAAATTCCACTCATCCTCTCAATCATATTTAGTTTCTACAATGTTTTGTAATTTAATTTACCGATCTAATTATTTCAGGACTTAGTTTAAACAACAATACTACATATTAATAAAAAACCTATCTATTAATTTTTTTAATAGAAAGAAATACAAAACCAATGTGTATGATATTCCAATTAGTAGCATGTAAAACACTCTGATGGGTAATTTATTCAACCGCCCCAAGACCAATTTGCACTAAATTGGAATAATGACACCACAACTAACTGAACCAAACCAAGTACTTAGTTATACATTTGGCGAAAACTGGACAGTGGACACCCTTCAGAAAAAGAAAAAAAGAAAGAAAAAAAAGGATCAGAGAGGACAAACTTGTACTTAAGACATCATTTTCATTTCGTGAAACTTTACTCTGGTGCTGTTATTATGGTCGATCTTTAAGTTCGCCCAACCAATCAAAAACGAAATAAATTAAAATATCCAGTCACAAAAATAAATAAAAACTACAGTCCAGTGACAAATAACAGTTTAGTTTTTTTACCTCGGAATTCTGATACTTCTGAATATAAGCATTATACTGAGAAGAACCTAAGTGCTCCATGGAGTGCCCACTAATGATATAATGGTTTATCCCGTAGATTTTCGTGTCGGCCACAGCTTCAAATTTGGCAAAGAGGTAAACCCTTGCAAAATATAGTTTTTCAATGCACATAAATCAACTATTTAAATAGGAACACCCAAATTCTAATATGATAAGCTTCAAAATGTCCAGCTATATAGGATATGAAAAATATAAGGAACTAAATGTCCGACGATCAGTCCTTCGCTAATACTAACTAGTGAATGCCTTAGTTTCTAATGTAGTGTTTGGGATCTTTGGTGAAGCGAACATTAAGAAGATGAAACAAAGGACACCTCCAGCCCAAAGACTGGTTCTATTTCTTCTTGGGAGGTGATGATTCATCCTCGTCACCCATACCATTGTAGCTCTCTCTCTCTCTCTGTGTATTTTGATGCATGAACCAGACTCATTTGGCGTTGTTTTTGACAAATGGAAGGCAACAACTTGGGGATCACTTGAAAAGAGCCACATGAGGTGGCAGAATTTCATTGCTTAACTCGCCCAATAACTTAAAAAACAAGGTTGAGGCTTCGACATTGCTCTAACTTGGTTTTTCTCCTTACAAAGCAAGGTTGCACCTTGCGGGCGCCCAAGTGTTGGACGTCTATTTGTTTTCTAATCGGGCGCCCAATTGTTTTTTTATCAAAAAATATTCAAATCGGGCACCTAAGATTTAGGCGCCCAATTGTTTGAAAAAAAAAAAAAAAAATCAAATCGGGGGCCTGACAGTTAAGAGTCTGATGAAAAATAAAACGGGCGCCCAACATTTAGGCATCTATTAAAAAAACCAACTGAAGTACTATCGGATGAAATTGGACCTCACTCGGTTGAATTTTAGTTTTTTTCACCCAACTAAGTGAGGTACTTCAGAGATGCTGTGATGAAATTAAAAAACATGTGAGTGAGGATTTCGAAAATCCTATGTGGCACCTCAAAAACCAAGTGAGCGAGGATTGCAAAAATCCTACATGTCACCTCAAAAACTAAGTGAGTGAGGTACTTTAGAAGATGTCTTACCTCCACGAAAAAAACTCGTTTGTGTTTGTTTGAAAGCCACCTGCTCTTCCCGGTTGCCAATCTAAATAAAAGGGCAAACTTGGTAATTAGATTTAGTAGGGTATCAAAAGTAAGTTAAGTTTAAAATTAAGCTCTACTAGTAATTTTTGGGATGTCAGGGTTAATGTAAATTTTTGCCCGCTTCAATCCCCCATAGGGTAATTCCTTCAAAACAAAAACCATAGCTTCCTAGTGCAACAAACCATAAGAATTGATCTCGTAAAGATATATTTCAACCTCCTACTTAGCATAATTGTACTTACAACATCCAAGTGCAGTAAATAATGGATTTCGAATAACAGAAACAAAAAATTTAGCTAATTTGAGGCACCTGCTTTTCAGCTTGTTCCTCGCTGAGGGTACTGTGAAGCACCTTTTATGTTAAACCTAAAACAAGCAAAGACGATTAAGATACACAGTTTTTACATAATAGAGTATAGGAATGTGGCTATAAGCACACTTGAAAAAAGATAAGTCAAGCTACAATGATATTAGTTAATAGGATTCTCATACATGTGCTTAGTGCTTACTGCTAGCTGCATCATGATCTTTGCACCACTCTCCCATATTATCTAAGCATTCCTTGGTTTGATGGATGACCAAATCCGGACCCTAAAAATAAAAAATAATTTCAATACAAATTATAACTCTCTATAAAAACCATAACTGATAGGGGTACAAATATCATGATTTTTTTTTGCCAACACTCAATAGAATACGCCCAAGAAAAAAAATTGAGCCTTAAAAAACCATATTTTTATTTAAAAAGGTGTTAAAAAACAAACATTATGCCGTTCATAATAACAAGAAAACAAGATAGTAGGGCTGGCAATTTAACCCGCCTCGCCCTTAATGAGGCGGGTTTGGTATGACTATAGTAGGTATGGGGCGGGTTTGGTAAAACAAAAAAATTCATTTATTAATTGGGGCGGGTCTGGTTTTAGGCTTAAATAAATGAGGCCCCGACACCCGACACCCAGTTAAACATGATATAACGTGAATTCCCTTATGAGTTCAACCTAATTCTGAAGTTTGAACTCAAGTCTCAAGACATAACATGCTGCTTCCTTCCTCCTCTCTTCCTTCCTTCATTTCAACCTCCATCAGTGATCTGTGACCAGTCTGTACCAAATTTATTTCAACATTCATTTCTATTTGAATCATTTCAACCTTTACACCCGTATAACATCCTCCAAATTCAAGGTTACGAAGATTGGAACAACAATTAAGTCTGCGATCTGTGATCAGGCTTAATCATTTCATAATTCAACCTCTACATCAGTAATCTGTGATAATAACCTTCATTTTAAAGTAACCATTTTCCCCATATCATTGGGAAGTTTACGAAGATTGGATAGATTACTGACTGTTTCAGGAAGTCTATGAAGCTTGGAACAACGTTTGTAAATTATAGAGATCACTAATCGATTTAGGTAACTCCTTCAACAATCCAGAACCTTAGCTTCAAGGTGCCCCAATACACAACATCATACATTCGAGATCTCATGCAAGTCCTCCTTATCTGTGTCTGTTGACTGCTCTGTTTTCTATTCGAATAGACTTAGGGTCTGTTCGAACAGATTAAAGTTTGTCCGAACAGACTTTGGGTCTAGTTGAACAGAAGACTCAGGAGGAAGTTTGTTCGAATAGAAAATGGGATTTGTTTAAATAAAATTGGGTCTGTTCGAACAGACATTGGGGATCCCCACTTAGGATAAACGGGTGTTAAATGGGTGTTGGGGCGGGTTTGGTATAAGTAAATTTAAACGGAGCGGGTTTGGGTATTCCCCATTTAAGTTAAATGGTATTGGGGCAGGTTTGGGGGTAGGGTAATTTGGCGGGTATGGGGATGATATTACTCTACCCGCCCTAAACCCGACCCATTGCCAGCCCTTCAAGATAGTACTATCTTATGTTTATGATTGCTCTTTAGTGACATGTTTACTCGCTTAATAATTATTTTGTCTCCAATATATTTATACATAATGTGGCTCGTTATTTAAACTGCAATTCAGTTACTCGCATGATAGCCATCCCATTGAGGTCTGCAGCCAATCCAGTGGAAGACTCCACTCAAGAACATAGGATTTTTAGAGAGCAAGAGAAGAGGTTAGTATAATATGTTTTCCATAGCCTATTATTAATTATAGTAATTGTACAATTTTCCAACAATTGGTATCAGTCGCTAAGATACGTATTATTATGATTAATTGATTGACTTAAGAGAAAAAACGACAAAGCTAGTTGTCATATATAAGTTTTTTGTTTTTTGTTTTTCTGGTTATCAGATAGTACTTTAAAAGTACCGAGAACAATCTCTCTCTCTCTCCTAAAATAAACCCATCCATCGCTCTGTGAGATTTTAAGCCTTCAAATTTCCACGATTTAAGGTTCTACCTTCTTCAATCGAGATTCAAAGTTTTGATTTGGGGTTAGCCTTCAAAGGTTCTGGGTTTGATTTAAGATCTATAGTGTTTTATTATATGGAAATAGCAAAGCCATTATATAGGCATTAACAACCTACTAGCCCCCTAAAGTTGAGGCACTACAACTGCTACTAACACACTAGTTTTCTTCTCCTAAGAACATCTCTTAAAGTACCTCACTACCTTGGTTGAAAAAAAACCAAATCCAAGGTAGTGAGATTATATTTCTTCTAATAGTACCTGACTTGGATTTTAAATAGGCGCATAGCACTTGGGCGCTTGTTTGTTTTAATATACAGGCTCCTAACACTTGGGAGCCCAAATTATTTTATAAGTGTTAGGCGCCTGATGGACTGAAGCTTCAAGACGAATCTGTTGGTCTTCTCTTGCCAAATTTCTTCCAACAAAATACTTTTCTTCAAGTATCTTTTTTTTTTTTCTCTCTTTCTCTATCTCTCTTTCTCTCTATACACATTTATTTCAAATTTCCTTGGTGTAATTGAAGTAAATGTATCATTCCAACAATTTGTTACTTGTTAATTTATGGCATCCACTTGATTTTGTAATTTCTTGATGTATTTTAGTATATTGTAAAAAATTTCTAATATTGTGATTTATTGGCAGAATTTAGGGTATTAATTGAATTTGGCTTTCATAGTGTTGAAATCACTAATTTCCACTCCTCTTGCATCTTAAAGTTTCACTCCAATGTGTTGAAATTAAGGTATTGTGTGGAAAATGACGTTAAAAGCGACGAACACGTCTTGATGCTTGCTAAGAATTTGACATTATGTTATAATCATAAGAATTTGACACCCTCTAATTGATTTCAATACTTCCTATTGCCCTGAGTATACTCCATTGGTCTTTATATAAATTAGTATGTGCTTATTAATGCAGAATTTGACGATGTCGTCAGAGGAGGAAGAATATGACGGAACCGGTAATGAGGAGGGATCCGAGTCCGATTATAGCGAAGGTCATGTTTCCCAATTGCGCTTTTTAACAGGCAAAAAATGGAAAAACAATTTTGAAGAAGTCGTCAATGTCTCCACTGAACCTTCTCCACCTCTTCCACAAAATTATGAAGCGCGTGACTTTCGGTAATTCACACAACCGGATGAAAATGGTCATTTGTTCACATCAGTTGCTACTATATCGGTAAGTTGAAATAATGCATATTAGTAAATTATTGATTTTATACTTATTTCAAAGTATTTACTTCCGGTAAAATTTAATATAGATATTCTTATTTGTGTTTATTAATGCCTTTACAGACTCGAGTTGGATTTAAATGTAGATCGGTGTTAGTCAAGCTCTGCAAAATTTACATAATTCTTATTGAAGTACCTCACTTGAAGCAGAGATTAAAGGGTACAAATTTGATGAGTGTATTTGATTGTAAAATTAGGAATGGAGACAACCAAGTAATTTTGGCGACGATTGAGCGTTGGTGGCCAACCACTCACACATTTCACCTTCCTTGTGGAGGGCTAGAGATTACTCCTAGAGATTTTACTCTGCTTGCCGGGATATGTATCAAGACAGGAGAGCCGATAGAATTTCATGAGTCATCTACGGATTACGATAATGCCATAAGGATTTCTCCTGATATGATGCTTACATATTATGAAAAGGGATGCATTAGTTTTGCTCACCTCCGAACTTACCTTGACCATACCAGAGTAAACATCAGAGATCCCGCTAATGCTAATACAATCTTTAGAGCATTTATGTTATTTTACTTTAGAGATGTCTTATTTGGGAACTCGAAAAGCTAGGCTCGACTAGAATTATTATGTCAAATTGTCGTTTTGGAAAACAAGGCTTATACGATAGACTTCGGCTCCACTATATTAGGGCATCACTAGTTTTTTATATTTTTAGAATTCAAGATTATTTGGATAATTATTTTCTTTTTATCTTCTGTTGTATCATTGTTACGAGTATTGTCAGATAGGCCATCATATCTTGATAAATAATAGGTTAGATAATTTTTGGCCAATGATGTCAGCCTGGCAAACTAAAAGACGAAAAGTTATAGGAAATAAGGCAAAACATCCATCATCTAGCACTGATGAGGCAACAATTGGATTTGCGTACAATCAACAACTTGCAATGGGACCCCTTTAGAAATATGAAAGATGCACTAAAGCGGGAGGTAATCATCGCCGGTAATATCAGTCGTAAAAGTGTACTCCTGCAATGCCCATTTGGTGGATACGAGTGGTATCTTGGGGACCGTTGTTGAGCTCAAGTAGAGCATTCTGCAGTACCGTACAACCCTCTAGAGAAACTCCATTGCTTCCCGACTTCTGATGTAGTTCGTTCCCTCCGAGCAATGGGTTAGATCAAAGCACAATATTATATTGTGGGTCACCATGTCGACTATGATGCATATTGGAGGCATGTTTCACATGGTGCACTCATGTCGGATATTGCGAGGTGTGGAAACATTGACATCCCAGGCCTTGGTACTTTGACAAGCGGAGTTACCTTTCCACATGTTGAGTTTTTTACTGCAGATTTTCTACTCAGGAGACACAAATCCCTCCCCCATAGCTTGATGATTACCCTGGATGGATTATGGAGTTAGGGTCGCCGCATGGGACCACGTGGCATACCATTCCCTCTATTGCATAAACCTCTACTATAGACTTGGCAACAGGATATAACTTTTTTGCTATGACTGAGGATATGCAGAAGCTTACACTTGATAATACATTAGATTTGGAGGCTCGACACCGTCATGACGAGAGTTGTATTGTACATTTGACAGCGGACTTGAGACGTGCAGAGGGCCATCTTTCCCAATTGAATGACTATTTAGATGGAGAAGTAAGTTGTTTAAACATCTTATATTTGCTTAAACGTTTAATTAATATTTATAGTTTTAATTAATATTTACAATCCCATTTTGTATGTATTAGGGGATTGTAGTCGATTGGGAAGATGACGAAGGTGAAACGGGAACATCTCAAGCGGGGACTTCCCGGAGGAGAGGTTCACGGGGGAGGGGTTCGTGGGGAAGGACATATGAAGGTGGGGCCGATCCTCCCTGACGATCAAGACGTACGCGAGGAAGGACATCTTTTGTTTAGTGTTGTATGAGTGTTGTATGGGTGTTGTATGAGGATCTTGTAAAGTTGGACAATTTTTAGTTGTATCTAGTTTTTAATGAAATCTTTTGTTTTTGTTATCTTGCGTTATGTAATTTTCAGAAAGCATCTTCTAATGTAATTTACAATTTACAATTTAGAAGTAGCATATTGTGTTATGCAATTTACAAGTATCATCTTGTGTTATATTCTTCATAGTTTTTATTGCAATTTGCACGCTTAGAGGAAAAAAAATTACTCAGGAAAACAGGCTCCTAAGACATAGGCGCATGATTTTTTTTTCAATCAGGCGTCTCTGTCTTAGGTGCCTGTTTTGTTGAGTAATTTTTTTTTCTTCCAATGGCTATATTTGTTTCAAACGGCTATATTTTGTTGGTAATGGCTATATTTGGTCCGTGACGACTCAATTTTGTGAAGAGACTATATAAACTAAATAGGAGAAGCTCATATTATCCATAAATCAATTCTGATATTCTCTTAGTTAAATTTTAGTGTTGTGCTTCATATCTGATGAATTTTAAGATAATTCTTGATGTTTTCATAGATTCTTCATCCGAGGAGGAAGAGGAAGAGGATATCGAGCAATCTTCAACCGATTATAGTGATGACGACGTTATTGATGAGATTAAGCTAGAGATATTACAAAATCAAGCTGAAATTGAAAAATTAGAAGAGGCATAATCTTAAAGAATTCTTGTCGGTTCGGTTGTCGGGCATAAAACCATAAATCGCTTACGTATTTTCTATAATAACTTACTTATGCACGACTACTTCCGCGAAGAAAATGTTTAGCAGAAGCGATAATTTCCGTCGAAGATTCCGTATGAGCCAATAACTTTTTGATCGTATTTTGAATGCGGTGGTTGCTTATGACAAGTTTTTCGCTCAAAAGCGAAATTGTGCAAATGTTTTGGGTTTATCGCCTCATCAAAAATTTACGGTGGTATTCCGTATGTTTGCATTATGAGTGTCGGCGGATAGCTGTGATGAATATGCTCGGATTACAGAGAGCACAACAATTGAGTCCCTTACAAGATTTTAGAATGCCATGATTGCGTAATTCGGTGCGGAGTATTTGAGATCGCCAAATCCGGACGATATAAAACGGTTGTTGTACGTTGCCGAGAAACTTGAATTTCTCAGTATGCTAGGTAGTTTGGATTGCATGCATTGGGAGTGGAAAAATTACTTCACGGCTTGGGCGGGTCAATACACGGGGCATAAGAAAACACCAACAAGCATTTTGGAAGAGGTGGCATCTCATGATTTATGGATATAGCATTGTTTTTTTGGAATGCCTGGTTCCAACAACGACGTAAATGTTCTTGATCAATCAAATCTCTTTTGAGATCTTTGTCTTGGCCGTTTTTCACCTTGCAACTTTGAAGTCGATGGAAAACCATACGACATGGGATACTACTTGGCAGATGGTATATATCCGAAACGGGAAACGCTTTTTCAAACCTTACGGTTTCCCCGAGGTAACGCAGAGAAATATTTTGCCAAACAACAAAAGTCATATCGAAAAGACGTAGAACAAGCTTTTGGTGTGCTTCAATCTCGATTTGCAATTGTGAAGGTTCGGCAAGAAGTTGGTCAACCAAAAACTTCGATAAGATAATGCAGACATGTATAATTATGCATAACATGATCGTTGAGGAAGAACGCAATAGGTACAAAGTAAGCTTATTGACAGAGCATTTTGGCTTAAACCATCAACCAATTGACTTAAATCGGGAAGATGTTACTTTACAGGGATACATTGCGAAGTACGATAAGATGACAAGTTCAGATAAGTATATGACACTTCGAAATGATCTCATTAAGCATTTGTGGAAGCATTAGGGAAACAACTAGCATTTTTAATTATTTGTAAATTTTATGTAAATGCAATTTTATTTCAATTTTATGCAATTTCAACTCAACATTTTATGAAATGCATTTAAAAATTTTATTTTAATTTCAATATAAATTCAAATATAAAATAATTAAAAAACTAAACTTTCTCAAAAAGATTATATTATTTAAAATTACCAAACTTCTTAAATCCAGATAAACTTCTTAAAAAAGGTTTTTAAAACAAATATATACAAAACTTCTTAAACAA
This sequence comes from Kingdonia uniflora, assembly GCA_014058105.1. Taxonomy (NCBI): domain Eukaryota; kingdom Viridiplantae; phylum Streptophyta; class Magnoliopsida; order Ranunculales; family Circaeasteraceae; genus Kingdonia; species Kingdonia uniflora. The sequence goes on along the minus strand of JACGCM010001826.1, from coordinate 55,252 downwards.
GGTTTTTAAACAAAGTACAACCAAACTACTTGAGCAAAAATTACTAAAATATTACCAAACTTCAGCTAGAGCGCCTTAGGCATTATTATTAGCTTTAAACATTCTCGCCATAACCGCATTACGTTGTGCTTCCCAATAAATTCTTTAAGTGTCCTCTAAAGTAGACATATCCATCGTCCTCACATTTTGATTGTTTTGGGCTTAAAATTGAGCTTCTAAATTCACCACGGCCATTGTCTTCCTTTATCTTAACTCCATTATACGGGAATTTATCTTTTTCTTCTTCTTATTTCTATCAGATATGTACTCTTCTTTCTTTTTATCTCTCTCAGCAACATACTCCTTTCTTTTTCTCCATTCGGTCAAGGCGACTAATAAGTACATTTTGGCGTTCAATGAGAAGATTTTATCTTTTTTCATTATTTTTTTTTAGTTTAGCACTTTTGATATCGCCGGGACGTTCCGTCTCCTCATCCGTGACAAGTACTGGAGAGTCTGTGTTGGAGCTAACGGGTGTATCAGGTGTTGCCGAAGTAGACATTCTAGGGCTAGAATTTGATGTTTGCTTCATTCGCACATTGCGAGATAAAGTGTCTAGGTGTTAGTCTTGCAATATTTTCCAACATTGATGACAACTTAAAACTTCATAAGCTTCTTTATACAACCATTTGCCTTTGCCACATGCTTCATAAATCATTTTGGCGGCATCGTCCTATAAAATAGATTAAAACAATAAAAAAAAAGTATATTTTTGTTAAAAATAGTTTATAATTTATTAGTAATGATAAATTTTGAATTACTTACCAAATTTCCTTGTTGCATACCATTTATTGGACCTTACATACCATTTTTTAAACCAGTCCCATAAATCTTGCAAGCATGATTCAAATTCGACCAATGATTTTTTAAAGATGAAACTGAACGTTCAACCTCTTCACCATCCTGTTGACAAAAATCATGAAATCCATCCAAAACTGAGTCCTAAAAAATATCAAGTTGTTGGATGTTATTTTTTATTCTATTATCCGAGACATGAACCCAAACTTTTGCAAGATTTTTGTTTTGAATACCTATCAATTTTAACAACTGAGACCCCCCCCCCCTTATTGGTATTTTTCATTGTCGAACGACGTTTGCCTTTATTTTTTTGTCCATCAACAACCCCCGCGTCTTCAGATTGAGATAAGTCAACCGATTGAGTACCATGTGATTGAGATGATTGAGATTGTGAGGGATTGGCGAATGAAGAAGGATGTTGAAATTGAGTAGGAATGGCGAATTGAGAGGGTTGCCCTCAATTATTGGGTGCTATGAACGGATGAGAGGGTTGTACCCAATTGTTGGGGGATTTAAAAGATTGAAAATGTTGGGATTGAGATGATTGGGGTTGAGGGGAATGAGTAAATTGTAACCAATTAGGTAAGATTTATTGTTGTCCAAAATTGTTCGGTTGATTCAAATTACTCTTGGTAGTTGAATCTTTCTCTTGCGTTGTATTCGAGAAACTCATCTAATAATTTGCTTATGTATAGAATTAATAATCATGAAAAACTTAAAACCCTATAATATAAAAATTTAGAAAATTAAAAGGGATATGGTAAAATTAAACAAGAATTTACTTTGAGAGATCAACCTTCAACAATTTCAAACCTTATTTGATCCCAATAGAGTGAATGAGAGTTATGGTGCAATTGAGTATGGTTTTTGTTTAAGTTGTGAAGGGAGGGAAATGGTTTTTGAAAAAGTGGTGAAGAGAGGGAAATGACTTAAGTTTTAGAAGCTCCAACGAATTTACTCAGTAGAACAGGCGCCTTAGAGTTGGGTGCTTAATTTAAAAAAATTAACTTAGGCGCCTGCTTAAACACATAACAGACGCCCAATCGCAAACTTAAAAAGTAAGACTCCAAGACCCAGTCTTGCTTTTTGAGACTCAAATCCAAGATAGTGAGGCACTTTAGGAGATGCTCTAAAGACTACCTCATGCTTCATATAGCAAACTGATGTGTGTTGACTGAAACAAATAAAACCCAACCATTTGAGTTTAGAAAACTCCTTCTCATTATAAGAAAATATTATTAGCTTGCTGTAGCTAATTTATTCCGTAACAGCTGAACTTGGTATTCCTCGTATACCGTTCCGGACAACAGGCCCACCGACTCTTTCCGTCTTTCGATGAAAAACAAAAGCAACATCCATGTGCCCAATTTGCTGTCTTTAGTTTTTAATTAAACATATTTATAAGTTCTTAAAAACCCCATTTGACTGACTTATGCTTTGCTAACATACATTGCGATATTTATATATTCCAACGTCACCCTTAATCAACGACTAGGAAGTCTGGGACGATATTGAAGGTTTAGATTTGAAGTATATAATTAGCTAAAATATGATGGCACCGCTGCATATTATTTACGGTCTACACTGGATAGTTCAATCTTGGGTGTTTGTATTAAATGTAGAAATAAGTTTGATATCACATGCCATAACATCTCGAGTCTCGACACATATTATTTTATTTAAGGAGTGTTTGATATCACATGCCATAACAGCAATATCTTTACTTGAATCCATATTCCCATCTCTAACTAAATCAACTATGGCTGATGCACATGCTATAATATTTTATTCAAGGAGTGTTTACTCAATAAAGAGCAGAGTATAGATCTCTTAATCAAAACAGCAGTATCTCTTCTTGAATCCTTATTCCTTATTCCCTATTCCCATTTCTCACTAAATCAACTATGGCTGACGCACTTGTTTCCGTTGTGGTGGAACAATTGGCTTCCTTCCTCCTTGAAAGTCTCAAAGAGGAGGTGGGGCTTGTGGCTGGTGCCCGTGGAGAGGTTAAAAAGCTCACTGCCACGTTTAAAAAGATCCATGCTGTATTAAATGATGCGGAGAACCAACAAGTCAAGGACGAGTCTGTGAAGGTTTGGTTAGGAGAGCTCAAAGATGTAGCGTACGAGATCGAGGACTTGCTAGAGGAATGGCACACGAGAATCCTCAAGTCGCAGATAGATGGTGGCTCTAGTAGTAGCAAGAAAAAGGTATCGTCCTACTTTGTATCTCCTTGCTCTTGTTTCAATAAACTTAGCTTGCACCGTGACATTGGTCATAAGATGAAAGAGTTAAGAGAAAGGCTAGACGTGATCTCAAGTGAGAAAGATAAATATGGTCTTAATCCGGTCACAATAATTGAGGATCCCATTGTAAGACCGGATACTATCTCTATGATCAATAAATTAGAGATTTGCGGTCGGGATTTGGATAAAAAGACTATAATTAGCAAGTTATTGAGCGAGAGTTGTCAAGAACAAATGGGTGTCCCCGTCATTTCTATCGTAGGAATGGGGGGCCTTGGGAAGACAGCTCTTGCACAACTTGTCTTCAACGATGCTGAGGTGACAAATCACTTTGAGAAGAAAATATGGGTCTGTGTCTCCGATCCCTTTGACGTTAAAATGCTTGCCCAAAAAATAATTGAAGCTCTTGGTGACAATGTCCCAACTGTTACTTCTTGGGAAACTCTTCATCAACAGTTATGCAGGTCTATCCAAGGCAAGAAATTTCTTCTTGTTTTGGATGATGTGTGGACTGAGGATAAAAAGATTTGGGACCAAATAAAATGTGCCCTTGATCTTGGGGCAAAAGGAAGTCGAGTCATAGTTACGACACGCAACGAGGTTGTTGCTGTGACCGTAGGGTCAACCTACCAACATGATCTGGCAATACTAAATGATCATAATTGTTGGTTGCTGTTTAGACGTCTTGCTTTTTACGGGAGGGGAGAAGAAGACTGTCATAGATTGGAGAGTATAGGAAAACAAATCTCAAACAAGTGCAAAGGTGTGCCTCTTTCTGCAAAGACCTTAGGAAGTGTCATGCCCTATAAAAGAACGATGAAAGATTGGCAAGATGTCTTGGCAAGCGACTTATGGGAATTGCCCAAAGTCAGTAAAGACGTCTTACCACCTTTGTTGCTAAGCTACAATGCTTTACCTTCCCACCTGAAGCGTTGCTTTACATATTGTGTCGTCTATATAAAAGATTATAGGTTATGCAAGGATGAACTTATAAAGCTGTGGATGTCACAAGGTTTTATCTTATCCTCCCCAACAAGGGACATGGAGATAATTGGCGGAGAGTATTTTGACGATTTGGCGTCGCGCTCATTCTTCCAAGACCTGGAAATAGATGAGTATGGCGATGTATTTTGTAAGATGCATGATCTTATGCATGATTTTGCAAAATTTGTTGCAAACAATGAGTACTCGATTGTGGAGAGTTCCAACACAGAGTTCGACTATGCCAAAACCCGCCACTTAACACTTGAGATTAGGGAATCTAATGCCTCTTTCATTCCTCCGCCTATTTTGAATGCGAAGAATTTGCGAACTTTCTTTGGATATGTATACTCGAATCCAAGACCCAATCTAGATATAAAGTTGTTACACCATTTGAAATGTCTTAGGACGTTGGATTTGTCGTCTGTTGCAATTGAAACACTGCCAAATGAGGTGGGGAGTTTAATACATCTAAGGTATCTCAATTTATCGGAGACAAAGTTAGTGGAATTACCTGACACTGTTTGTAATCTTAGAAACTTGCAAACGTTAAGACTTATTAAGTGTTACAAACTTCGTAGACTTCCGGAAGGGCTAAGAAAACTAGTTAACATGAGGCACCTTGAACTTGATTGCACGTGGGCCCTCGAATGTTTACCAAATGGACTTCAGGGGCTAAGAGATCTTCAAACGTTGAGCAAGTTCGTTATGAGTGATGAAGGTTGTCAGCTTCGGGAACTAAGCAATCTCAACAACCTCCGTGGTACCCTGGTAATAGCAAATATCAGAGGGGGTGGATCAAAAGAGGCTTTAAGTCACGCAAACTTGAAAAGTAAAGAACACCTCCGTACTCTGGGACTGCAGTTCGTCGAAGATGCTTATGAGGAGAAGAGAGATGATGATGCTAGTGCAATGGAGTTACTTGAACCACATCCAAACTTGGAGAAGTTGGGAATTCGGAACTACGGTGGTTCCAAGTTCCCTAATTGGATGGAGTTTCAATCCTCATCCATTAGGCTGTGTCGATTAATCATCCTTAACTGCAGAAATTTGGAGGTTCTACCGCATTTATCAATGTTGGAATCGCTTCAATTTCTCTTTCTTGGAGAATTAGAATCAATGTCACCTATGGGACTCTTTAATGGCTTGGAGGCGTCAACAACAACTGTAGCTTTCCCAAACTTGAAGGTACTTTCTATATATGGCTTGAAGCATTGGGAGGAGTGGGTAATAGAGACCTGGAGTGAAGATATTGCCGTTATGCCTCTTCTTCAAGATCTGTATATTTTCAATTGCCCTATGCTAAAGTCATTGCCGCACCAAATCTTATCTCAATCAGTAAGGAAACTGTTCATTAAGAATTGCCCAGAATTATCAATCTCATGCCTTCCTCCGCTCCTTGAGGAGTTGGGTTTAGATGGGGATGCAGGTTCTCTTTCAAAATCATTACTCTTCAAAATCAATACCAGCCTCAAAGTTCTATACATCCAGTTCTCACCGCATTCAACACTTCCACAAGGCTTATCACAACTCAAGGCACTCCGAACTTTGACAATTCTGGACTGCAAATCCTTAATGTGTATACCTGACGAATTACGGCATGTTACCTCACTTCGGGAATTGTATATTACTCTATGTCCTAACTTGGGACCACGCTGCAAGAAGGACGTAGGAAAGGACTGGAGCATTATATCTCACATCCCAAACATTTTCATTGGTTGAAAGAAGATACAATAATGAGGTACTCTCTCTCCTCTCTCTTAATGTGACATTTTTGAATGTGTTACAATAGTAAGATTCTTGTTTATAATTTTTCTTCTTCTGCAGTATGGTCTGTAAAATTAAGAAATTGATTAGATGTGCTTTGTCCCAAACTCTCTCCCTCAAACGCAATATGACAACAGTCTACACATTTCTCTGTTTTCAAACCATTGGCTAAATTAGTTTCGTGCATAATGCCCTCAGTTTGACTATGGAACCAAAATTATAATAGTTAAAACATATATAGTTTTACACATGGTTCTGCATCAAGCATAGTTAATTGTCTAGCTTCACATCTAACTGTTACAAGGCTTTTCTTAATACTCAGGATATTTTGAACTGGTACAAGGCTTCTGGTATCATTCCAGCCACAGAGTTGGCCCAAACATTACAAATTCATTGCATCAATCGCTGGCACATCTTTCAAGATCATTGCCCCTCACCGCATTCAACACTTCCACATTGCAGCATCTTACCTCACTTAAGAGATTGGACATCAATGGATGTCGTAACTTGGGAACACGCTGCCAGAAGGACGTAGGAGAGGACTGGAACATCGTATCTCACATCCCAAACATTTACATTTATGGATGAGAATGGAAAGAATTATCAGTTTCAAACGATTTACAGCCGCTATTGTGAGGTAAAAGATTTAAGTCAATTAGAACTTTTAATTTTCATGTTTTAATTATAGCAATATATTTACTCTTATCAATATAGGACCCTACTTACTCTTATCGCAGTAACGTCTTCCTGTTAGTTTGTAAGACGGACCAAAATTTACGAGGCAAACATTTAAGTTGAAACCATTTCTGAATTTGTTTTGAATTGCATATATTGTAAATATAGTGAAGACTGAAATCGACCATAATGTTGATTCTTGCAAGTGTATATTTGTAAGGTGCATAATGAACTCTTGAAATTGGGTTAACTGAAATGATTGCCAACTTTTATTCTTTCTTGGTTACAGGTCATACATATTCAAAAAGGTGCTGGTGTTTTGATATGCTTTTACTCATGGAATTAAGTTACGAGCTGGAAGAGATCAATGTTTTTACGGAAGCTGGAAACCCTGATCGGACATGGTGAAGAAGTATGCATCTTCTGCCTTAACTTTTTCAACTGGTAGAAGGCTTCTTGTATCGCTTCAACTACATAATCGGGCTAAAACATCTTGGCTTATGCACGTCTCAGTGCATGCCTCGGCTATCACCTCAGCTGCAGAAAGAATGGAATAAAGTCCAACCTAGCGCAGCGTTACAGCTGCAAATGTAAATGCATTAATCACCACGTCTTCTTACTTTCAGCTGAAGCATCTTCAAGAATACTGATTACACCAAGATGTTAATTATTTCCATCTTCATTTTCTTTTCCAGATGTGGCTGCCTTGGTGTTCTTTTCAGCTGTGACCACTGCTGTCTAGTCTTCGCCGCAGGATTGCTCATGGCACCAAGTTCTAACTTCTAAGTCATTGGTTTCCATTTTCACTTTTCCAGGGGCGGCTGCCCTCTTTCGTCCAAAGCAAAGCTTTCCAATGCTCTGATTAAAGCTCCTTGACACTTAAAATAGACACCAAATCTGAAGAAGACATAGCTTACGAAATCGAGGATGTACTGGACGAATGGTACACGAGAATCCTCATATCACAGATCGATGGAGGCGATAAAAATGCTGGCCCTAGTAGCAAGAAAAATGTATGGTCCTTCTTTTTGGGCACTTAATCGAAAAACTGGATCACATGTTGGTGTAATGGTGTACATTATTAGTATTAGTAACCATAGGGTTTGAGCCCGTTGGTCTTGTGTCCGCTTGCCCGGTTTCTGTGATTTACAGGCTATTGCACGAGCTCTAGATGATCTAGTTAGGAATTGACGGACTGCCAGATGGCCGGATACCTCTAGTTACAAAAAAAAAAAAAAGGTAGTGCGATCTCTCCACGCTTCTCTCCCCATAAGTGATTGAAGTCCCTACTCCCTGATTTGATTGATAGAAGAAATTCAACATCCAATAACTTCAATTCAATTCTTCAACAAGATATGTCCTCTTTTAATCTTCGAAATTTCAATCTCTCGTTTACGTTTGATTGATCTCTTTGGAGGGGATGCAATTAAGGATACGTAAATTTGTTATTGATTTTAGGCTGTTTTGGTCAGAGCATTTTTTCTGCTAAAGGAAGTTGTGTCAGCATTTTTTGGTCCCTAATCTCTAAAATGGAGGGTCTCTCCATAATTGAAACGGCTAGGGATAGTGAAGTATCAAAAAAGAATGATAATGATGTTGTAGATGAAGAAGATAGGATTAGCAATTTGCCTCAACTTGTAATAGATCACATCATTTCATCACTTCCAAGTCATTAGTTAAATTGAAGTTGCCTATGGACTACATTCTCAAATTGTCTCGTCTAAATGTTCTCGCCATTTCTATCCCAACCCTAGAAAAGTTGTAGTATTATGGCGATATTCCTCAAGAATTTACTCTTGACAAACTGCCATCCCTTTCTGAAAAATTGTCTCTAAATCTTTCATGACATTGTTGTTTGCAGTCTCTCTATGCTATTTCAAATTTATCTACATGTCTGCCTACATCATGTCCAAAACTGAAGCATATAAAGTCAACCATTCGCCCGACTGAAAAACATGTGCGAGTGATGGTTTCATTAATGAAGAGTTGTCCTTGTCTAAAATTTCTTGATAGATCTCTTGTAAGTTTTGTCATTCTTATTAGCTTATTTAATTCAATTCATGAATTGAGTTGGATTCTTTCAAAACGATAATATGCTTAATCTACAAAATGTCTCGCCTTGGAAAATCCTGCATCCCCTGATTTGGGACTACCTCAGACAAGGATACAGTGAGAGTTGATGCACATGAAGATTCATACACTTTCAGTTTGTACGGTAAAATAACGTGTTCATAAATGTTCCTTTTTGAATCTCAACCATATGAGATCCTGCTTACTCTTTTTGTATGGATTCACTAATGGAAATGACTTACGGGCTGAAAGAACTGATCGGATATGCTGAAGAGGTATTCTTTTCTGCCTAATTCTTTCGACTATTATGTCAACTTGTAATGAGTCGTTTAGTGAGTCTGAACTAAGGATTGTATTCTTCGCAGAATAAGATACGGAGAAAACAGAGGATCTGAAGAAATATTTTCAGTGAAAGTGGCGCTACGAAATGCTGGATTTGGTAAAAGTAATGAAAAAAAGACACTGTCTCATGCCAAGAAAGATGGTCGAGCTCAACGTGTTAAACATCTGCTCATACAAAACTTACTATGTAAACTGTATGTTGGGAGATACCAAAATATTGTCGTGAAAAGGAATCAATTTGAAGAAGGGACTTGATTTAAGGTTATTTGATAGTATTTTTAAGGTTAGAAATTAATAACATGCTAACAAAGTTTTCAGGTTACACAAAAGTTAGGTGGCACTTTTTCATTCGTGGTCACTATGCTTTAGGACCCTAGGTCCTCCTAGCAGCGCTCAAATTTAAAAGCATTAAGAGTCAAGCAAACTTTTCATCAACAAAGAAGTAAGTAGCTTCTGTATGTTCAACAAATATTTCCCATGTTAATATCCATGTAAACTGTACTAAGATACTAATCTGTGAAGAAAACTTTGAAATTACATTATGCTTCTAACAATATTGGGGACTTATCATTGAACATTACGGTAGTTTGCACCTCATTGCCACTCATTCTTTTCAGGGGTGGGTACTCCAGTCACGCCCTTGAATCCTTCTGGAGGAACATCAACTTGGGATCATCTCTAACTGTTGATGCTACAATGTAATTCATTGTGAAGAACATATGGGTTAAAATACATAGATTAACCTCTGCAATGAATCACAATAGAGAAGATGATAAATAATATTTGTGCAGTAATGTTCAATAAACATCAATATACTCATCCTTCGACCATAAATAACCTAGATACCACAATATATACTAGTCCAAAGTTGGGTCACCGTCATACAGTATATTCATAGTTTCATGGATTGATAATCTTATTTTTGTTATTTTGGACGTGTCCGTTGTTTTAACAACACCACTAGTATGAATTCAGATATGCTTACTTCAAAGGTTTTGAGATAATCCTCACACTTACTCATAATTTGGCGTAATGAAAAGGATTCATCATAAAGTTGCTAAAGCTCTAAATTTGATTCGGGCTCAAGGAACAATCTCTTCAAGAGGTGAGGATAACACTCCAGACTAAAAGGCCTAGAGGGGGAGAGGGAGATCTTATTTCCAAAAAAAAAAAAACCTTGGGGGCAGGCGAAAATAGCGTCAACTCATCCTTCTACTAAAATGGGGAAGAGCAGCTCGTAAGACTCAAAGAAGTTTATACAACTGTTTGGTGAAAGACAAGAAAATGAAATATATGAATGTACAGACAAATTTGATTCCCAAACAATTTTTAGAGAAGTATGTAGGGTTGATGTTTCAATCCCCCCCTTCATTGCAAGAAAGAATAACAGATGCATTGGAATGAAAAACTATACCTATGGCTAATTCAAAGCACAACTTACTGCTAGAAAAGAAGAGTAAATAAAATCTTCATACCATGATTCTTCAGAACTTTCGCAGTTTTTGTTGTTCATGTTGTTGTGAAGTGTACTCGTAATTGAGTCATAGGGTGCTTTTGCAGGAACGCCATCCAGTAGCTCATCTCCAGCTGTCGACGCTACACTGTAAATCGTTGACACAGAAATATAAAAAACAAAGCTCTGATATGGAGTTTGGAAGCCATAAAAAGGATTTATGAACAAGTAGATAAATTTTACTCGAGAATATAATTTGTATGGAGAAAAACTCCTTAATTAGGGATGTTTTTGTGATTAGTTCGATCTGTATGTATTTTTGCTGTCCCCATCTTCCTTCGTTGCAGTGACGGATTGACTAAATCAAAAGATTCAAAACACAGACTGTTGCTGGAAAAAGAAAAGCAATAAAAATCTTCATACCATGATTCCTCAGAGCCTTCGCGGTTTTCAGTGTTCATATTCTGGTGAAGTGGATCCATAACCAGATCATAGGGTACGACAGATAGTGGCTTGATTTCTTGCACTTGTTGAAGTGGTGCAGTAGAAACGCTGCAACCCGTACCAAAGTTCTCCATTGCTCCTATATTGTACATTTCGCTCAACTGCAAAAAAAAAAAAAAAAAGATAACTTCAATCACAGACGAATAGAAAGCTTCATTCTAAAATATTTCTTAGAATCCAACATATCACTTCTAGTCCAAACATCAAACATAGAGGAGCCACTTAATTCTAGAAGGACACTAAAGTCTTCTACAATATTGCTCACCTCATCTAATCATTTTTCGATTTTCACTTGCCCCGGTTCTCTCCCGTTCACACTATCAATCCTCCTCCTAAAGTATTGCAGACTTACTTCGACTTAATATACAAAATTCACATTCTTGGATATGTTCTTTTGCCGACAATTGCATCACCATATATAAGTACAGTAATAAAAGGGTTCATTCGCCCTAGATAATCGACCAAAGGGTTTATCAGGCCAATATAATCAACCTTAAAATACTTATAGAATGACAATTAGAATATACGCATAAACCACTAGTCAATTTAGCAAGAATTCACTACCAAGCAAAATTCGCAGAATCAAAGAAATCTTTAAAAATAATTAAGGAGCAAATGTGAGAATGATTCTTACCGGGTTTACGGGTGCAGGCATTTGGAAATTGAAGCCTTCCATGGGTGGAACTGACGTTGAAGCCGACTGCGTTACAACAGCCAAAAGACGTTGAAACTGTTGCTGTTGCTGTTGCTGCTGCATCATTTCTCGACCATAAGCGATTTGTTGATTCACCATATTGAGTTCAGCATACACCGAATCAATCTGGGTTTCTAATTGCCTCCTGAAACCAAAACAACCAGAAACAGGACGATCCCTTCTCATCCTAGCTTCAATTACTAGACTCTCAGCAGCCATGCTCCTCTGTTCTACCGCAACAGATTTCAACATCTTCATAACATTACTTACCCCAAACAACTTCTGCACAAGTTGGAAATCCTCACACCGATCCGAAGGAAAATACGGCGCCAAGAAACAATCTTCCTGACATTTCCTCCTTTGATACTTACAAGAAGCACATGCCCCATTAGCCATTTCTTCACCAAAACACTAAAGATGATATCTTTCAGACACACCAAAACTTGGGGAACAAGAAACCAACAAAGGGTCAGACAAATCTATAAGAAATAGCAGAAAAAAGAGGAAATTAAGAGATGGGGTTAGTTTGATTCTGAGAGAGAGAAGAAATAGCAGAAGAAAAAGGGGGTTTGTTGATTTAGATTTTAGAGCAAAATTTCTGGAAAAAAAAAGAGGGAGAATTTGGAGAATCTAAGAAAGATTTTATTGTTTTGATTTTTGGACAAATGGGGTTGTATTTAACAAAAAAAGATTTGGATGTCTATTTATACTTAATATAAAATCACAGAAAATCTTTTTATTTGTGCAAGTTTCCATGTTTTAATGGTGTTTGAGAGAATGTTTGTGAGATAGTTTTAGGGTTTTGCTCTCTATCTAGGAGGAGCCAGTTGTTCTCTTTTTTGTGCACGTTTGTGAGAGTAACCACTATGGTAGTAGTAGTGGACTAGTGTGCATAGTATTGCAGTGGTGTGATGGGCCCACCACAAGAGAATGCCACGTGTTCCCACAGTGTATCATCCTCGAAATGTCCATTTTATATGACTAGTAATCCGGTGACCGGAGGGAAAACCACCTACATTAACCCTAATTACAGAGATGAATTGAAAAACTAACCATTAAACTATATGATGAGAAAACTTGAATAACTTGCGGCAATTTGATATTTTTCAATTTGAAAGAGAGAAGGAGATGAGAGAAGGTTGAAGTTTTTGCGAAAGGAAAGAGAAGTTTTGGTCTACAGACAAAACACGTTTCATGGAAAAAATCGAAGTGCAGTGCAAAAACACTCCCTTCGGTCGTTTGATAATCGCTATCGCGACGTTAATATTATGGTTCTTTATTTTTTCTTTTTTGAAAAGAACTAGGATGAGTGTGATTATGATTATCTTGATGAGGATAAGAACGCGTGATGTAGTGTTTGAGTATAAATGATAATTAGTATTGGTTGATAAATCTTTAAATACAAATTTTCATATTTTTGATTTGGTTTTGAATTTGATTTTTAGTGTTATTGATTTGGTTTAAATTTTTTAATTTTTGGATACGGCTTTTCTTGGGTAGTGAAAGCCATATATATTAGGTTAGCTAATCTAATTATAACTTCAGATTATCGGATATATGTTGCGTAGAAGAAATAAAAATGAATACAAAAGCATGTTGCTTAAACACTATGAAAATAATTTTTAGTAATAACGTTTACAGAAAATGATGTGAGGTTTATGACTTCAGCTAATATTTAAAAGGGAAGTAGGGTATATCGAGATCACCTTGTAACAGTTGTAGGGTATATCGAGATCACCTTGTAACAGTCGTAGGGTATCTAGACGACATTTCGATCAATGACAGATTTTCTATTAAGGAACATTTCCTCGCAGGAATCAGGGTTTACAAAATTTCCAATATACAAAGGAACACAACAATGGAGAAGAGTAACTTAAGCAGACTCTGCAAAACTTCCTATTCAAGCACATACAGTGCCTTGTTCATGCCCTTGCTATTCAAGATTGTGGCCAATTATCAATTACCAATTACAGAGAGCTCTGTATTAAAATACCCATTCGGCCATAGTTCAGAACGACCGTCAAAATTTGTGGATGGTTTTCAAGCGACCTCGCAAAATTGTGGAGCGCCTAAGCATCATCCTTAAACTTCCTGCAGTGACACTTTTAAGAGATTACTAAACACAAATACTTAAATGACAGCAGTCTCAAACTCTCAATCATAAAAGAACGAGATTATCGGACAAGCCAAATTGTATAAAACACAGATTCGCATAACTTGATCACTAGCTTCTAAATCTAATAATAGCGTAATCTTCAATACTCAAGTACAGAACACAAAAAAAGATAAAATTTACCATACAAGATATGAAAGAGGGGTGTGTTCATTCTACTCCAGCACTTTCCTTGACATCAACAGAAAAACTGTACTCTTGGTCACAGCCCATATACGAGTCACAGATGAAATAGAGCATGTACGATTTCTTCCCAGCTTCAGCAGGCGCAAACTCAAGCTTGACCTTCGACTTCCGTTGCAAGGAAACCCTCTTGATAGCAAGCAACTGGTTAGATTTCGTATCACCTACTATTAGCCACCATCCTTCTTCTTTGGCTTTCGGATATCGGGGGGCATCAACCGGACCCACTTCAGATCTCCCCTCGAGATCCCGTTCAAGGGTAACTTGCAATGTAAGATCCTCTCCAACCGTTACGTCTTCTGCTTCCAGAACCTCGTAAGACATATCAATGTTAGGGAAACGGTTGCAGAAGCGTATAATGTCCAGCAACTGGGACTCCGACATCTGTAGCAACTCCTTCCTCTCATCATCCTCCATTTCCACCAAATCAAATATGGTTTCTACACTCTTCCCTGGGTTTTCTTGACATCTCTTTGCCAACTCTTTGGTAAAGTGAGGAACCTGTAACAGCATCGAATCACGTTCCCAAATACCCTGTGTTACCATCTGACTAACTTCCATTGCAAGTATAGCCAGGTTAAGCCAACCGTTGCTCGAGATAACATCAACCATCGCTTGAAGAAGCCGACTTGACGAAAGGAGCACTTCTCGCTGATCAGAGGCAAGGTTTCCAACCACAGAAACCCGTGAAAAGTGAGCTTGTAAGAGAGCATTTGCTTTTACATGAGGGTCCGTGTATTTGGGATTATTGAACGGTAACCTCAGATGATTAATTAACCTTCTTATCGTCTCGTCCTCCCCAGGCCGGACAGGCAGCTGGGCATATTCTGAAGCTGAAGCGAGAATCTCAAGAAGACCCTTCATCTTAGTCTTCAATGTCAACGAAGAACTAAATCGCTCAATAGTAGTATAACTTATGTAGTAATAGGACGCTATCATCCCAAGATTCAAAGGAGAAAGGTCCGTGTCTTCCTCAATAGCAACACATTTACTCGCTTCTAAATCACTTAACGTGTTTTCAACAAGCTCAGAAAGGTGATCTGAAAGATGCCTGTGGCTGACTCCTTGGAGATTGTAGTAGTTGGGGTTTTGAGTAAGCCTCCGATACATGAAAGTCCAAGTGAGATAATCGACAGCGTCTTGCTTGTTTTCGATAACTCCAACGACAACTTCAGCATTCAGATTGTCATGCAAGTAGTGGTGGAGATGACTTTCTACAGGAAAAGCCTCGTATAAGAACTTCTTGTAATATTCTTTACGTGGGGCATGGCAAAGAATGACACATTTCCCTGAATTATCAAGAAGAGGTCTACTCGCATGACCCATCATCTGTAACAGGTCAGTAACTGGGTAGTCCGTGTGAGCATTCTCCCGCCCGTCATAATATTGTGTTCCCATAATGACCACTAAGTGAGCAGATAGAGGCATACCCCAGCACATCGAACTGCTTGCAACACACACCTGGATACACCCAGCTTCAAACAACTGAGAAACAACTTCTTGATCCAAGATCGAAAGACCTTCATGAAGATAGCCCACACCAGAACTTAGTGTTTCTTTCAAAACCGGATCTGCTACCTTAGAAATAAAAGGTTCAAGTTCTTCAAATGAACGCAGTAAAAAAGGGCATTGTTTTTCATTTCCAGTATCCGTGGTTGAGTAATTAACCAGATCTTCGGCAGTAAGTCGTGCATGCTTCCTTGTAGGAACAAATACAAGTGCAGGTTTCCCCATCTTTGTGTGCTGAACAATGGCTGTATATGTTGGTTTTGTCATCGCCTGCATCCTTGCTTCAAAATTATTAATGTCCACACCTGTTATGTGTATCTCAAGAGGAACTGGACGAACTCCTGGTGGGAAATTGAAAAGGCCGTGAGATGTTGCACCAATCCACTCCCCGAGATCTTTTGCATTAGCTAGAGAAGTTGAAAGTGCCACAATACGAATCTTGTTATCACTCTGACTCGCAATATATCTCATTCTAGAGACAATCACCTCCAAGATAGGCCCCCCTTGACCAGAAATAAGGTGAAGCTCATCAACAATGAAAAGGCTGACTTGCTGAACATGCTTCCGTTGTTTCCAACGGCGTGAAAGAGCGTCCCATTTCTCCGGGGTACTTATAATCACTTGCCCCTTCTCAAGCAACTTTAAGTCTGCCGTTGTTTCCCCCGTCAATTGTACAACTTTCATCCCTAGTCCTTTTCCGAACTTACCCTCCCAATCACGAAACCGTTCCTTCGCAAGGGCTTCAATAGGAGCAATATACACAACACGCATAACACTCTCAGATCCTTTCTGGTGATTCCTCAACAAAGCAAACTCTGCACAAATTGTCTTCCCAGATCCGGTTGGTGCTGCAACTAAAACATTATCATCGCTATTGTACAAAATATTGAAAACCTGTGTTTGGACCGGATTGAAGTGCTTAAATTCTTGATAAAGAGTTTCATAAGAGGGGTTCCTCAAAGCAGTAACAGGCAGAGGTTGCAAATCCAACAATTCTGTGGGTGGGGGATATTTTTCAGGTAAAATAAGGTGTCTGAAAGAAACAGGTAATACTGATTTCGAACCAAGCCACCTATCGGACACCACGTGAATGAAATACTGAGGAGGAAGTGGTTCATATATAGGCACTGTGAAACACAGAGTGTGGTCTTCATTTATATATTGCTTCTTTAACATAAAGTACTCGTGGTGAAGAATATACTCGCCATCATTATCCTCAACGATAACCCAAAAAGGCTCCACATACCCGTGGACTGTGTCGTCCCACTGAAAATCAGGGGTAATTGTGAGCTCGACCCTCAAAACAGTACGAGTTATTGGTTGTACATGCGCAGCTAGGTTGAGCTTGGGGAACTGGTGAATGAATTTGTGGAGTTTTGACCCCATCTTAGGAATAGTTAAGAGCTCTCCTATCTCCTTAGAGTTTAGATCATAATATCTTTCCCAAGGAAAATCCTTCTTCTCTAATTTTGTTAAAATCGCATTTGGAATTTCAGAAAATTGGCGTAAGGGTGTCTGCACACTCCACATCCTGTTGTTAATCATCTTGCATAAATTCAAAGCTTTCTCAGCTAATTGTGCCCATCCTCTCTTTAAGATTATCTCAAAAAGTGCTCGCATTAAACGCCCCGCACTCTGTAGACAAAAGGATGAAAAACATAATAAGAGGAGCATTTGAGAACAGATATAGTAAGTGGAGAACATGGTTCAGTATCTCAGCGACTACTGTAAGACTGTAATATTGCACTGCTAACTGAAGACTGACCAATACAATATTATCGCTACATACAGTAAGATCTCTGTACATTAATGTAGCAGAGAACACCTCCACCCTAATAATATAGAAGGGTTCTAAATATAAAATATGGTAATTAATATTTTTTTGGAATTCGCTGCCAACAAGTGAATAACTAGGGAGAGGGAGGGTTTTAAGGGTAAGCCAAATGGAACAAGAGAGGGGATATTGGGAAGTGACAAATGAGGGCAAATGTGACCCAAGGGAAGAGGAAAGTTTACTATGGCGTGACCAAGTCGTTGGTCCAAAGTACAAAAGATAAATATTTTGTAAGCGATATGTAGACGCATCATTTCTATGAAATACTTTTGTACGTAATATTTATCTTTGTAAAATGCCCCTTTTATTAATATATAAAATCGTTCGGACCAAAACTTTGCATAGGGTCTTGAAAATAAAATATTGAACAAGAGGTTACTGACATATCCTTTGGTAAAAAGTCGGAAGCGTCGGTTATTAACCACAGAATAAACCGTCCCACATTCCATTAAATCAATTTATTAGTTGATCGAGGTTATTTTTATCCTTGGTGGAGTAATACAATGTGTAAATTTCAGATTTATCTATAATATATTTTTTTTAAAAAGTAGGTAATTATATCATACCTGTGTAATGAACACCATATCAGACGTAAGTGAAAGTCCCTCAAGCTTCAGCTGAGAAATATAGGCTTGGAGCAAAACATTAATCTTCGCACTCGACTCATCCAAGTTTTCCTTGATTGGAATAGGTACACGTTCTAAAAGCTTCGCCAATTCCATCTTCTCATCTTGTCGCACTGTAACGTACTTAAACTCTTCACTAAGGGAGAATAAGCGACAGAGCTCAATATCACCCATTGTTGGCTTCAGATGTTCATTATATGTAGCTATAGTTCCATGAGTTATATAGTAGAAACTTGCAATGCGACCCAGGTCCGTGACCTGGAAATAGCCACTTTTCCTATCATACTTGACAAGACTGTTTTTGTCCAAAATGGTTGCTGCAGAATGGATCTACAAAAGAAAATTAGCATTGGTCATTCATCATGGATATTAGAATACATTAATTATCTACCAAAAGCCATTGAAACTCGTCAAAATGCCCATCATAATACTTACAACTTCATTAATGTGGTTTTATTAGTTGAACAGTATGCATAGATAGGTTTCACCACCAAGGTAGTCCATTGAGATGTTGCAACCAACAATTTTAGTGGTTGCAATCATTGTATACCAATGATGTGCTGAAAACACTTATGCGTCAGCAGAACTGCAGAAGCTTACGGTTGCTACAAGATAAAACTCATCATGTTTTTTTTACGCATGTAACACATATTTGCCGAATTTCAAGTAAGAGAATACTTCTAGCAGCAGCCCACGAGAGGGTGATAGGAGAAAGGACATTAAAACCACATGCAGGGGGCCAAAACAAAGGGAATAAAATAATTAAAAAGAGCATGATAGAATGATTTCAGTGGAGGCCCATTGTTGTAATTATGTCTGGGAATCCTTTTGTCATTTCTATTAGCATTTGAGCAACTTGGACCAACCTTTATACAATTGGCAATAAAAGTTACCTGCACATAGTTGAGATGTCTCTAGGGTTATAGTTCTAGATAGATAAAATCTATATCGGCTCAGCTAATATTCTAATTATGTAAAGCTATGAAGATCAAAATCCTCAAAAGTGGAGAAACTTGTAGAAATTATCTAATACCATCACCAAAATTCATAGCCGAGTATTTCTCATTCAGTTACAAAAAAGATTATGTTGAGAAAAAAAAGATTTTTGAAAGAATTTTAAAGAAAGGAAACATACAGAAGAGAGATTTTGCAAGGAGAAAAACAGAGTGAACTAATGCAGTGGAAGATCTTGGTCGTCATATTAGACCTCTTGCTAAGTGTTGCAATCACATTAGCGATTGTTGTAAGTTGCGATCTCCCACTGCATTACAGCGGAAATGACTACTTTGGTTGGAGATATGAATCCATTAAAAAATTCATTTTGGAAAGACGATTATTTTTTACCACATGGAATATCAACCAGTATGTTGAATTACAACTTTGTCTACCTCCTGTACGGATAAGACAGTAGAGACAACCCTACAAAGTACAAACTTGGCTAGACAACCAACTATATTGTAAGCCAAAATGCAAATAACAGTAAGGGTAAAGAATATAATATGAAAATAATGCTCAACTATAAAGTGAAGGTGAGATGTTTACCAGATCAGCCCTTCGATCATCCAACATTGGATCCCTATCCTCATAATCAGAAGCCACCCCATACAGCACAGGATTCTGCAGCATACGAATGTACAAATAAGTATATCCAAGCCAATTACACGCTTCCTTTGCATTCTGAACTGTTCCAAGAACAATCTCCGCATTTAACTGATCCGCCAATTTCGAAACAAATTGACTTTCAATAGGAAGTTGTTGATTCATGAGTGAGAGGTAGTACTGAAGTTCACTGTGACCTGTCAAAATTATTCCCTCCCCTGTTCGATCAAATTGAGGCCTTCCTGCACGACCAAGCATCTGCATAACATCAAGAGGACTTAGCTCAGTCCATGCCCCTTTGTCTGGATTATAAATCTGTGTGCCCTTGATAATCACAGTGTGAGCTGGCAAGTTAACACCCCAAGCTAAAGTAGCTGTGGAGACCAACACTTGCACGTGTCCATCAGCAAAGAGATCCTCAACAAGTTTGCGATCAGCCCTTGCCATTCCCGCGTGATGAATCGCAAACCCATATGGCAAGAGGTCTTTCAGGTCATTGTTCTTGATGTGCGCCGTCTCAGTTTGAAGGATCTCACGACTCGCACTATCCGCTTTCAAGAAGCGACTTATTGTGTCATTAACCATTGCTGTGTCTCGTATTGCCCGAGCAGTTTTAGCGGTCTCTTTCCTTGAGTGAACAAATATGAGGACTTGATGCTTTCCAGCTCCAGCCAAGACCTTTTCATAACAGATGTCGTTCATCAACTGGAATCTCTGTAAAGGCTTCTTAACCGTTATTCCAATGTACTGCTGATGAAGCGGGCAAGGCCGATAGCTATTATCGAAAAAGAAAAGACCCTCCTTTCCAACACGTAAAAAATTTGCGACGTCTTTATAGTTAGGGAGTGTAGCAGATAGTCCTACTAATCGAATATACTCTTTTGTGGACTCCAATTGGCGAATTGTTCTTGCAACAATACTTTCAAGAACTGGTCCTCTATTATCATGAAGAAGATGTATCTCATCTATAATAAGGAGTTTCACAAGCTGGGTATAAGTTCGGTCTCCTGATTTTCTAGTGATAATATCCCACTTCTCAGGAGTCGTTACAATTATCTGAGTTTCTTCTATTTGCTGACGAGTAAGCGTCTGATCACCACTTAGCTCTTTTACCTGAACGTCATATTTTTCCAGACGAACGGAGAGATTCCCGACAATCTCAGCAACAAGGGCCTTCATAGGTGCCACATAAACAATCTTGAAATCTGTACCATGGACCCTACTCAACTGAATTTCTCTAATTATGGTAAGCATTGCGACATTTGTTTTCCCAGCACCCGTTGGAGCACATAAGAGTATATTGTCGGCTTTATTAATTGCGGTCTCATAAACTTTACTCTGTACTCTATTTAGTTGAGTCATACCTACAAAAGCAGGTTGTGCCCACTCCGGCATTTTTGCAATCTCAATAAGTTTCTCGTCCTCACCAAATGGCTTACGGGTCGGCGCAGGAACATGAACTTCTTCGTAACCCTTATTCTGTGTACGGTAAGAACTCGGCGGAAGCTCACATTTCTTGTTTGACATCAAAAGACCACCTTGACTGAAAGCAATACTATCAAGATCCAGTAATTGGCGTTGGCCCTTCACCCAACCACTCTCATCTCCTTCAGCGCCTCCTCCTCCCCTCCTATCTCGAACTACATCACCATTTTCATTAGCATTGCCGCTCTCGTCTCTCAATTTTCTCGCTTCTTCTCTTATATTCTTCTCTAAATTCTTTTGTCGCTCCTTAGCAGACGCTCTCGTGGCATGTAACTGCTCCAAAATCGCAACCAACTCCGAACCCATACCAATCATCTCTTCCTCAAATTTCTTCCTCTCTTCTTGATCTTTTGCCCTCGTCAACCGAGTACACCACACAATCTTCAACCTATTTCGCAACAGAAGCTTAATTAGATCAAACTTTTCAAAATCCAAAATCATAACAAGTTTATTCTCCACGTCTCTATCATCCCCACCTTCAGCAAGTATCTCAAAAACATCTTCAGTAAGTTTTTGAGATACTTGGGGATCAATCACTTCAAACGACTGAGAAATCTTACGCTGAAGCCAATACGCATCTATATCCTGAACATTAATTGTTGTAACCCCATTCCCATCTTCCATATCATCATCATCAATCTCACGACCCATCTGCATACCCCCAGACCCATTATTCACACCATCTACCACATCATCATCATCATCTTCGTCATCCCGAACCTGATCATCATCACTCTCATCCTCCTCCTCGTCTTCCTCAAACTCAACCGCAACCCCAATATCATTATCTAAAGCATCATCAACATCAGCATTATTACTACTACTACTACCCTTACCCCCATTAACATCCCCACCCTCATCTTGAAAATCAGTAATAAGTCTAGCAATTGAAACCAAGTTATCGAAAACATTTACCGGAATCACATTCAAAAGCTTCTCTATTTCCTTCTTCTTATCAGCATTCTTCGCCTTATCGTTCTTCAAAACCCCCAAAACCTCGTCCGCCGCACCACACAACACATCCTGTGGTTGCCCACCCAAATGCTGTTGAATCACACTAAGCAAAGCCTCATAAGCCGCCCTCGTCTCCTTCGTCTTCGGCTGATAAACCCCTTCTTCAGGCAAATTCAAAACGCTCTCTTCCGCGATTCTCCGCCTCTTCGCATCCCTTTTGGGTACCGGTTCCGATAGCGGGTCGCGCTGTTTCTTCTTCTTTGATTTCTGGAGCTTCTCTTCCAGTTCTTGGGGTCGACCTTTGGCGACTCGATCACCGAAGCTTCGAGGATCGATTTTGCCCCAAAGTGTTTCGGGTTCTCCAGTAGGTTCATGAGTGTCGCGAGGGCGAGAATCGGTAGTGAGGACGAGACTAGAGTTGGCTCTGTACTCGTATTGTTTGAATCTCGCGTGTGCTTCAGCACCACCGCCAAGATTCGACATCTTTAATGGAGATTTAGCAGAGTTTCAAGAATTAGGGTTTTATAGATTGAGATTGAGAGAGAGAGATAGATAGTGATGCCCTAGAAATTAAGGGGTGGGTTATATAGTGTTCTAGACTTCTAGTGAAATCGGTCTTTCCATCAGTAATGCCAAATGATTCCACGTTTTACAAACTATCGAATGATTTAGCTTATTGTCTTGAGAGAATTGGAGTGGAAGTACAACGGTATTTACGTTGTTTTTTTCTGAATGAAGTCGGGAATTAAAAGACTTGTTTTCACTGTAAGTCACTAATGTCGATTTTGGAGGAAAAAGAGAATCAAGATTGTTGTTAAATGAAACTGGAGGGAAGTAATGCTTATAGACGAGGGTAAATTAAGATAAGTGCAGGAAGGGAGCTCAATCGAGAATGTAACAATAGATAATCAACTTATAATTACTAAAAAGTACTAGTACAAATCACAAGGTGAAGATATGTGTCATGAGCGAATGCCCAAGGACTGAAATAGAACACTTTTATCACTGCAAAATATTTATGTCATGTACTATAACTCAACATGCACATTGGCAAATTTACTGAAACGATTCGTCAGAAAAATAGCATCCCGTATTTCTCTGCCAATTTACAAATTCAAACTTCATTACTGCATAAATATGTATTTTAACAGAAACAGTGTAATCTACTCAGTGATGAGTAACGCAAAGAAAAATATTAGTCTTCGAACTCCAGTAAGCATTACAATGGAACTTATGACCTACCCATGTAGAGGGAGGGGTAATAGGTTGCTCCATCTTCTTAGTATGACATATTCGTCCGATGTTATTCAGTTGAGTGAGATCAAAGCTCCATCTAGATATTAAGCTAAACCGCAGGAACCTTTCTGCCATCTTCAATGAAGTAAATTGCAGATGCCGGGACCTGAAAAAGAGGCAAGGGGGCATTAAAATTTTCATCAGCAACACAGTAAGTCAGAGAAATATACAAAGACAGCAGGCAAAACAGATGATGAGTTATAGAAGTTTTTCTGGCATAACCAACAGCAGTCGTGTTATTGTAAAAAGTGATGCAAACCGGCATGCAGGGAAATTAGAAAATACAATGAGTCTACTCTATTTCCAATCTCTTTACTAAGCGGTTTTAATAAAATATTTTTTATCTGGGAAATTTGGGGAAAATTTTGCATCCATAACGAAGTTGTGAACTATACTTTTGCCAGCATCAATCATTTTATAGAATTATGCACAGAAAATAACTTGGAATAAGAGATAAAACTTCACAAAGAGATGTGTAGAATTCTATGGGAAGAAAAGGAAAAAGATGGTTCAGAATGAATTACATCAGGCCAAGTATCTGTAATGAATTCTACAACATCATAGGAGATATCCCCCTGAACATCAACTTGTTCCTTCTCAGTTGGTCCCTAAAATAAATAATGAAGAAGATTAAACAAATTAAATGCTGTAAGTTTATTTATGTAAGCATGAGAGGGCTAGTGTTTAAGTTGTGCACCTTAACAACAGAAGCGCCTGTTGCAAACTTCTTCCCAAGCTTCTTTGATGCATCATTGAGTTTAACACCTGAAACATTTTACCCCAAAAAGCTTGCTAGTAAGAAATCACCGTATTTACTTCCTAACAACCTCTCTAAGGAAAGAAAACAGGACACTGCATATTTGCTCACCAAAAAGCTCTAGTCCTTTGACAATGGTCACACACTTGCGCTTATTACGTACAACCTTTTCGATAATAACTTCTTGTTTGTCCTGCAAAACATAAATCATCCTTAGTTTATATATGACTCAAGGAGAAAAAAGTCACGAACTTGGCGGTAACGAAAGATTGTATTTGAGATAATCTGACATGTACATGTAGTAATAATTATGAAAGACTTTGCCGCGATGGGGATGCAAGGGAAATTTAGGCCTGGACTTCAGGGTTTAGTGGGAGTTATTGTAAGGCATGTTCGTTCTGATGTGGCAAAATGTCTTTCCAGAGGCTTGGGAGTAGTTATAACTACTCTACTCCCCCGCGTGTATACTGAGTAAAAAATATTGTTCCTGCTAAAATACATGCAATTTTACATTTTAATACATAGTTTGTACTACATATACATACTATCTTTGCATATGAATTGACAACGGGCGAAAATATCTCCTCTGATCCCATCAGAAAAATTCTTATGGCAAAAATGACCGACAGATCACAGAAGGAACAAACCCCCGAATTAGGATAGGGTCACAAGGAAATTGTAATATTCCAACATTGAGCAGCTTTAAGATAGAAATATGGAAATGCCAAGAAACACGAAATGAAAAAAATTGCACCATACTTTCTTTGAAAAAGTACAGCAAATCAAAAGTATACCATACTCTCGCTAGCGAAAGCTTTAATGAGGTAACATTTTAGTATGCCCTCCACTTGAAGAGCTTATTCTTTGAAAGTAATTGTGTATTGAGAGTGCAAGCATGGAAGAAAGAGAAAGAAGAATACACATCAAGGCAAGTGATATAGAAAACCGTGACGATATCAGGAGAATAAACCATTGTTATACCCTAATTAAATCCTGGAATCGGCAGAATATGGAGCTACTGTTATCATACAAACTCTCCATCTCGTGGTGTTGGAGGGCAATGGGGGGCACTTATTAAGTACTCAAAAACCTTAAAACTAAGTCTCTTTTCTCTCTGTCTTTTTTTTTGAAAGTCGAGAAACAACCTCCCTCTCTCTCTCTCTCTCATCTTTTATAACCCAACTTCGTCTTTTTACTATTTATTGCTCTGCTGCGCTGAACTCTACTTAATGATGTGCAGGTACCATAATGAAGAGCAAAGAAACAAAGAAAGATCTCAAAAATCTTATATTTACTCCAAGTTTCGTACGTCTGTCTTTTTCTCTCTCTCTCTTGAAGTTGATCAAAGCCAACTTCATCTCTTCCTTATAAACCCAACTTCATCTCTCTAGTTTTTACTAGCTTTTTCTATCTCCGGCCCTAAACTCTTCTACGCCGAATGAGGTTCAAGCTCCATTTTAGGAAGTTTGAACCTCTCGTACGTGTTTGAAAGTTGAAGAAATCAAACCCTATTGAATGAAGTTGAGAGAATGCAGTACTTCAATCCTCAATGTTCATCTTCTAATTCACTGGAGGCCTCTATAAATAGAGAACACTCTTAATCCTTACTCATGTTCCTTCTCTCTCTATTCGTTCAAGTTCCAATGGCCTTGGTAGGTAATGAATCTTCAAGTCATGTTCATCCTTCAAATCCTGATGTTCCTGTTGGTCATACTTGATGTTCCTGTTGGTCATACTGGAGTGGAAGGAATAAGCTCGAGATTACGTATTATCTATATCAAAAATTCAAAACCTGAGTGGACCAGACCAATCCTTCATATTTGCAATTCTTGTAACAAATGCTTAACCCTCATCACCTTAGTAAAGAAAGGTAAAAAAAAATTCCCTGACTGGAACAAAAATGCCACTCTTTTTTGTACTCGACTGATGCCGCAATGGTAATGATCAAGTTCTACAATGTCTCTTCATTCTCACAATAGAACCAAGATTATGAGATTGGCAAGGCTTGCATTCCATTCTCAACTTTGATGGATCAAGTTCTACAATGTCCCTTCATTCGTATATTTTCGAACTCATCAATCAAAGTTGAGAATGGAATTCTAGCTCTGGGAATCTCATAATCTTGGTTCCATTGTGAGAATGAAGGGACATTGTAGTACTTGATTATTAGCATTGCAGCATCAATCGAGTAAAAAAAAAAATGGATTTTTATTCCAGTTATGGGAAAAAAAACTTAACTTTCTTCACTAATATGAAGGATTGGTCTAGTCCACTCAAGCTTTGATTTTTTGATATAGAAATACGTAATCTTCATCTTATTCCTTCCAGGCCAGTAGGACCAAGACCAACATGAACATCAGGACTTGAAGGAAGAACAGGAATTGAAGATTCATTACCTACCAAGGCCATTGAAACTTGAATAAATAGATAGATAAACATGAGTAAGGACTGAGGAGCAAGGTATACACATTAAGGAATTGCAATCCAATACTTCTAAGTTTGGAGAGCTTTGAGTTGTGATAAGCCTTGTGGAAGTGTTGAATGTGGTGAATGTTGGATCCACAAAATTTTGAGGTTGGTATGATTTTTGAAGGGTAATCATCTTGAAAGAGAACCTGCATCCTCAAATAAAACTAACTCCTCAAGTAGGAGAGGAAGACAAGAGATTGTCAATTCTGGACAATTCCTAATGAATAGTTTCCTTACTGAATCAGATAAGATTTGGTGCGGCAATGACTTTAACGTAGAGGAATAAAAAATATGCAGATTTCGAAGAAGAGGCATAACAATAATATCTTCACTCCAGGTCTCCATTACCCACTCTTCTCAATGCATCATGACCGTTATAAAAAGTTACTTCAAGTTTGGGTAAGCTATTATTGTGTTGTTGATGCTTTCATATTGTTGAGATATATAGTCCCACATCGGACACACATAGCCTTGCACCTCAAAATATAAGATCATGGGGCTACTCCACTCATTGCCAATTCGTTTTGAGATGGAACCTCCAGTTCTAATACATACCATTAAAGAGTCCCATGGGCGAAATAAAATCTAATTCCTCCAAGTTTGCAGTAGGCGGGTAATTCCTCCAAGTTTTTGTACCAACTGATTTTTAATCGATGTAGCATAATGGATGAGGATTGCTTAGTTGGGAAAACCATCTAATTAGTTAACTTGGAACCATCGTATTTCAACATTAGAGGGCATTGTTGTAATCAAGTTCAAGTTGTCTACTCAAATGTAATCGACTCTGGCTTTCCTTCTTGACATTGTTAACATTTAGGGTTTACCTTGTAAATTAGCAAATTATTAATATGTTGTAGATGCAGAATTAGTTAATATTTATACTTTTTTTTTTTTGGAAACTATTTATCTTATTGATAGTAGAAAAACAAATACAATAGAGGGGAGGCCGAAGCCAATACCCAATAAAATTAGAACCTTATGTAGGAAGTTGATGAAGAAACCAATATTCAAAATCACCAAGTAAACTTGCTAACTTAGCTAAACAATCTGCAACTTTGTTCCCTTCTCTGTAAATATGGGTGATGCGTATACCATGAGTTATGCATATATCAAGTACTTGTTTCCATATGTTAACGCATTTCCATGGTACCACACTAGTAGAGCATAACCACTTACAAAGCACGAGGGAGTCTACTTCAACCTGCAATGGGAACCAAGAATGTGCAACACATGCTTTCAAACCATAGAGCAAAGACAAAACTTCTGCAATCGTATTAGTGCCCTCTCCAAATGACGTTGTAAAACCATACACAAAGTTGCCAACCCGATCTCTTACTACGCCTCCACCACCACAAGGGCCAGGATTTAGACTCCTGGTCATGATCTTGTATATGCATATAAGTGTGCGTATTTATAGAATATTAATCGTGACCTTAATTGGATTATCAGACTGACGACACAAATATTTAATTTTTTCTTCGGTGATCTAGTTGCCTACAACATATAACTAGTAATGTCGTGTGATAAGCCATACGAGCATATTTTATTTAACCGTGCAGTGATTGCTTTCTTGTAATAGGAATTGTTGTTGCGTTATGAAGAAGTTTGTTTAACAATTGCATTGGTCATGTCTGAGAGGTACTCGCTTCATTTAAAGTCGGTCTCTCCACTACGGTGGTGACCTATATATTTTTGACGGGAAAATAAATAGAATATCCTGCTTGGAGGCGAAGATAGTACAAGCTGTCCTCCATCACTATTTCTCTACCTAAAGTATCCCAGATTTTGTAACATATTTTTGTCATCAGAAACTAATAGACCAGATAAGAACGACGGGTAGATTAGTTATTTAACCAGCAGTGAAGGAATGAGATATCGGCACGCGTACTTCGTGCTCGTTCTTACACTGTGTGTGTGCTCCTGCTATAAAGAGAGAGAAGGCAGAGAGACCTCTGCAAAAAAAATTCTCGAGAAAGCAAAAGGTGATTTCTAGAGAGAGCAAAAAGCTAGTGTTTCATCAAAGCTAGGCGGTTTCATCAACAACAACAAAGCTTCGTCTATCTCTTCGTCTTCTCCAACAACAACATCAGGTAATGATGCTTCGTCTATCTCTTCGTCTCTTTAGTAGGATTGTAAGATTGTGCTCTGTTTCTTGTGATTTGGATGCAAACATATGGTGGTTAAACCATTGTTCTGTTAAGGTTTTGTAAAGTTTTGACCTAGTTTTTGTCTTGATTTTGGCCCTTTGAGGATGAAATAAGATGGAAACAGCAATGGTCTATGTAGTTGTAGCTTCTTTTTTCTTAATTTAGTTGGATTGCTTTTGATTTTGGTGCAACTAGAGTGTTTTTTCTTCGATTTTATGTAGTTTTGATTGTTTGCACGTGGAGAGGTGTTGGTTTTCAAAAAGTTTTGACCTAGTTTACTCCTGTTTTAGCCCATGATGTGTGTTTTAGGGGCGAAAACTGATGATGGTTGCTCTTTGATGTTGATTTGTGATTTGTAGAGTGTTTTTTTTTGTTGGTTTTACTTGATTTTCTCTTGTTTTAGTTTGATTGGTGTTGATTTTGGTGTGTTTTGCTTGTTTGGATGCAAACATACATTGGTTAAACCACTATTTTGTTACGGTTTTGTAGAGTTTTGACCTAGTTTTTGTGTTGTTTTTGCCCCTAATTTGTGTGTTTGGGGATGAAATGACATGGAGACATGGATGGTCTATGTAGTTGTAGCCTGTTTTTTCCTTTGATTTTAGAGTTGTTGATGTTAATTTGGTGCAACTATAGTGTTTTCTCTTCAATTTTATGTGGTTTTCCTTATTTGCATGTGGAGATTTGTTGGTTTTTAAAGGGTTTTGACCTAGTTTACTCTTGTTTTAGCACCTGATGTGTGTTTTGGGGCAAAAACAGATGGAGACAGTGATGGTTGCCCTTTGATCTTGATTTGTGATGTGTAGTGTTCTTTTGGTGGTTTTGTTGTGTTTATAATCTGTTACATGTAAGGGTTTGTATCATATCTTCGTAATTTTAAACTTTATTTTGTATTTATGATGTTTTTGTTTACATAGTATTTGTTTGATTTTTTGAATTTCAAGGTTTTAAGAGGATTAGGGGTTGTTTCAGTGATTTGAAGCTTAACCGCTTTGATTATCTGGTTTCTATCTCTCATTAATCCCATTAATCCCATGACATCATCCCCGCTCTCTCTAGATAAAGGGTAATGTCCTAATTTGAGGTAAAATATATTTGGGGCTCCTTACACCTAATAGATTATCAAATCTGTCGTTGATGCTATATTTTTGTTATGTTTTTTGACTTTCGTTATTTTTTTAGGCCTATTTTATTTATTGATTTTAGCATTACCAAATTTATGTTGTTGTAGCATCCAAATTTTTGTTGGAACAGCCAACTATATACATTAAGATGGAAATCACAGAAAACATTTTTTTGTAGAATTAAATGTGGTTTCTCTGAAAAAAGATTTCGTAGCCCATCAATGGTATAAAACATGAGTTACACTTAAGTTCTCCCTCTGCTTGTAGGTCACCTTATGATATAGTCTCTAATGCTCCTACTTGTAGCACCTTATGAACAAAGCACACCGCCCATACAAGGACAACAGGTAAGGTTTGGTTCTTATGTAGCTAATGACACTTGCAACATATATTTTTTAGCCTTTTATATCCTAACCTAACCTAAAATGTATTGCATTTTCTTCTTGCTGCAGATGTCAGGGAGGGCTTAATGTCCTATAAACAGTTTCTTCAGGACCAAGAAGATGATATTCAACGGGAAGAAGCTGAGCGCAAGTATAGTTTCCAGAACTAGTCCACACCTCACATTAGCATCAGAACTGATTTAATGCATACATGTGCCTAAAATGTAGGTATACACAATACAGATCAAAATATTTTTCCAAATTTTAAAGATGACATGATGTCGTATAAAATTTTGAGTTATGGGTTTTTCTATGCGTTTTCCTATTCAAATTAACAATCGATATTTTAGTTTTACATATATTACGTTATTCTGTTTTGGAGTTTTACGAATTTTATATTGACTTTTGATTTTAATTTTCTCGCAAGCTTTCGCATTAATACTGCGACATGTGTCTTAAGTGATATCTTAGTTTAACATATATTACATCATCTGTTGCGAAATGTTGTAATGTGTTGCGAGATGTTGTGATAAATTGCGTGGCTGCGTCCCTACACATCAGAGGTGCTGCGAGGTGTGTTGCGTTGCGTCCAAGTGTAGCAACAAGCATCAGTAGCAATTGCACTTGCAACACTCGCATCAGACTACCTCCTCTTAGCACAGTATATTGTCCTATAAGCCACTTTAAATAGCCTCACTCTTAAACTTCCAATAACTTGCATAATGTACAAATAGAAGGATTATTTTTTTTTTTACTCCATGTGTTACTATAAGTAACAACAGAATGTGTTCTCTGAGAAAATAATAAATAGCTAATGCTCCCATAATTAGTACTCGTTACATGTGAATTACATGCATGAAGGAGTAGTTTTCAATAGATGATATTTGGGTTTCAAGTAAACTCGACCATAACATTCATTACATAATCTATTATCAGTATATCCATAAAAATGCAAGAAAAGAAAAAGCATGTAGGAACAAAACCATGAAATGCTTTTAATGAAGTAGATGAGAAGGTTCAACTTGAACTTGATCAAAACTCAAAGGAAAGCTTCAAATGCTATGAGATTGATTTCAATGAAATAATTGCGACAATTTACTCGAAAAAATGTTGAGTTTAAGAGCCTTACTTTCTTCTTTATCTTCCCGCCAGGAAGACGTTTTACTTCTTCTTGCTTGGATGTTGATGTACCACCTGTACCAGAAAGAAAAATATTTAGGTTGCTTTCCCCTTACACTTGCAAAGAGTTGACCAATAACAATGCATAGTTCATAGAAAAAAATCATGACCCAAACATAGTTCATAGGAAAGGTCAGCCTAGTGGGCAACTGAAGGTCACACATGTGTATCGGTCATTTGCGCCAAAACTCAGTTACAAATGTATAGTATATTGGATTTAACATTTTCGTCTAATTGAGGAAAAACAGAATAATATCCATGACATAAACGAAAAATACCCCAAAACCCTAGAGCCACCAATATAACTCATTGCCAACATTTGGCATAACGGACTTGAAACATAAGATAGACAACATTGAGAAAACAAAACAAATCAACTGGTTATGATTTTGAAGGTTATCATAAATGACTAACGAAATATTAAATGTTTTCTATGCCACCCTTAACCCCTCTCAATTATGTGCAGAGTTCCTAACTTTTTAGGGGCATTTTGACTTTGACCTACACTACAATACAAAACTCAACTATGAACCCTTAAGTTTCAACTTTTGGTTTATCCAGTAACTCTTTTGTCAGACAGCAAAAACTTTGAAAGAATAAGATTAATTATGATTATAACGGAGGTCAAAAGACACAATATCTCAACTATTATCAACTCCAGCTGCAAAATGAGTTATTGTACACTGATGAGGAAGATGAAGATACAAAGGAAGGTGTTGGGAGAGGAGAGTGTTATAGTTAAAGATCAAGAACAGAGGGTGAATGTTTAAGTTAATGCCCGAATGAAGAAGGTTCTTCTCCCAATGGTACAACAGCTACTGGAACTACTCCAACAAGATATCAAATGGTTAAATTCAAAGAAGGGGAGTGTATTAAATGCCTCAACTACGTGAATGAAGGAATAAGGATGTACCCATTGATCATTGATAACGGCGAATTCCCTCCTTTGGGCCAAAGCCTACAACAACAAAAGGATATTAACATAGTGAATGGAGCTAATGTTATAGAGGATTCTCGCACAGCTAAGTCAAATTGGGCACTGCGCCTTCAAATGTCGAAGACTCAGAGGTAAGGTTAAACTTGCTTACACACCTCCAATTATTATCAATGAGAAGTCTATCATTAGATTTATGATCAGCTAACAACTGTGAATCCTATCTGATTGAAAACTTTGTTGGAAGGAGAAAGCCTTATACGTTTGTAAAAGAGTCATTGTCCAAGCTATGAAAGCTAAAGCGAAGTTTTGAGATGACTACACAAGGATTTAATGTTTATATCTTCAAATTCACAAGTCAGGAAAACAGAAGCAAAGTCTTGGAAATGAGGCACTAGCACATAGCTAGTAGGTTATTTATAATAAGGCAGTGAGGACCTTATATTGAGTTGAAAGCCAATGACTTAACTTCCTTGACACCCAAATTTGTCTTGATAAAACCACATAAGAAAACACACAGAATACTATTGCAAGAGTCTATGTGGAGGCCAGCAAAGAGAGTACCTTACCTACAGTTTTGTATATGCTTGATGGGGCCAAGGTCTCTCCAGTTTATGCTGAGTATAACTTGATACGAGTTAGGTGTGAATCATGCAGTTTCTGGGCACAATAAGAGCTCTTATACCAAGAACAAAAGTAGTAAAGTGACCAGCAGGGTAAACAATCCACAAAAGAATGGCTCCCTAAAGCAGATGGAGAAAAAGAGAGAGACAAAGCCACAATTTCTCATGAGGGTAAGAACTCTGAACCCATAGACAACCACGAGGCAGATGCTGGGAAGTGGGAATCCCCAAAACCAAAACAGACAGCTAGAAGAGCTGGGAACACAGGGTATCATAATAAGAGAACGGATCTTAACAAAAAGAGTAACACCAAAGTTGCAACTTCTAGTAACAATGCCTCTGTAGAACTTGATCATGTGTGAGTGAAGATACTATTAGTTAAGAAGGTAAGAAGTCAAAAGAAATTAACAGTGCTCAAGAGAATGAACAGTTTGAAGACGTTGGTGAAGATATTACACAGAAGCTCAACAGTGATCAGATTCAACACAGAGGGCAACGAATAAGAAGAGTGACTCCAAAGGCAAACAAACTGGTCACGAAAAGTTAAAGCGACAGAGGGTGACATTGAGCCAACCACTAAGGGAAGCGCAGAGGTACACCACAACCAAGAGAGGACACAAGTTACAAACAAATTTCCAATTTATAACTATTTTCGCTACAAGAACGCAGTTCTAATATTAAAAAATATCCCACTATGGTAACAGTTATTTAGTATAATCATGTATCTAATACTTCTTAAAAAAATATATGCAACTAATCCAATCCAAATAACATAACAACCCTAAGTTAATACATACCTGAAGATGCCGCGGGAGCGCCCGAAGAAATCTTAATCGACTGGAGCTTCTCAGAGACCTCATCACCATCATTGCTGTTTCCCTCTATGATGATAATAATAGACAGAAAGTGAAATCACCAAAAAGATTGAAAACTAAAAAGGGGTTTCAAGTTTGAGATTGTAGATACCTTTAATAAGATCTGGGTAAGCATTAGGAGCGTTTTCGATCAACCATGGTTTGCATTTAACGAAATCAGGTCCGAATTCACAGTATTCTGGTGGGAGACTGCAAACACCACAATATAAAACTTGGACTGGTTGAGGTTTCTCCGCCATTAGAGCTCTCTCTCCCTCTCTGCAACTCTTCTCTTCTTTCTCTCTCTTTCACTGCAAAGGTTGAATTTTTACAGAAGCCGTATTGAACGTCGTCTAAATCAAAAGTTCGCTTCAAGAATAAGGGGCGAATCATTCGGCAATTATTAGAGACCGAATTTCGAAAAGGCCATTTCATCTGGCAATACTGATAAGCCCTACCAGTAGTGTATTCATTCTCTTTATCCCGCTCTGGCGTTCTCTAAAGTTTCTGTGAAGTAGAAAGTTTACAAACATTCGAAGTATAATTAATATTAGCGAATGAAAAGTGATTCGGGCAAGAAAAATAAGTCAAGAGAAGACATATTTGGGTGGAAGAAATACGACACTTTCATTGATTCTTTCAGAAGTATCGTTTTTTTCCCCTTGGGCAAGCTGGCGTTAGGCAAGGACCCACCCCGTGACCAGAATCTATACAAGAAATACGACACTCATTGATTCTTTCATAAGTACGTGTTTTTTTTTTTTTTTTTTTTGCAAGGCAAGCTGGGGTTAGGCAAGGACCCCATGACAAGAATCTATACGAGAAAAAGAAATTACAACCTAAGGTAAGAAGTGCCCCTAGCATCCTTACCAACATATTTCTTACCTGAGCAGGGACATCAAAATCTCATTTATTACATTATAGAAAGAGCCCAGAAAATCAACACCCTAGGAATACTTTGAATTTCATGATAAGGCACTAAAACAGCACCTGAAGATCCACTGTAAGCAAGGATGCCAGTATCCTCACTGTCTCTAAATATTTCTCCCAAACCACCTTTACCATGGTTCCTTCAGGAGGACTTTGCCAACTGCAGTACTTGGAAATGGTTAACTTGAACTTGGGATTAAGGTTCCAGCTAGCACACACCTCTCTAGATCTAGGGTAGTCTTCAACTTCTTCAAGCTTAGAACAAATTCTTTCATAGGTCTCATTGAGGACAGACTGCAGCAAAATCTCCTTAGTTGTATTGATCCCCCTGAAAATGCAGCTGCCACTGTGCAAATATGGGTACAAATATCATTCTGCTTCAAGTCATATAACCAAGAGATTTCTCCAGTAAGACTGTTGTAATTTCTGTTGTATATATCCATCAAAAAATTACACCGTAGATATATTTCTATACTCATTGTATCCTAACTTCACAAAATAAACTACTTGATCTCGTTCCACTCCACATTCTTTCCTAGAATATATTTAAGGTCACTTATGTTAGCATATCGAGAAATAAGAACATCCCAATGCATAAAATTTTCACCAGGGGACATTAACTTCTTCCTGGAACTTCTGCTCATGGGTTTCAGCCCTCTTTTTCAGGCTTTGAAGTTTAGTACGTAGAAAACCGACATTCATTCCTAAATTCTCAAACCCTTGCAAACTCTGATTCCATGCTGCATAATTGTTCATAAATGTGCCAAGTTTGCTACCTTTAATACCATCAGCTAACAGTTTCTGAAATTATTCCGTCAACCAGCTTAATATTTTGCCTCAGAAGATTTTCATGAAAAAAAGCATTTTGACTGCGGCAAAGCTCATTGTACTTTGTCCACGCGTCGTTAGAGAGCTCTGAGTTCTTTCTCAAACCATCTACTGCAACATCAAAGCTCTTTCGGTCAAGACTTCCCAAAAATATTACACCCCCAGAAACCTCGGAGCTACGACTGTTGTTTTCAGATTCTTCTCCTTCACTGTCAGATACAAGTACCGGAATAGTACCGAATGGAAGAGTACTTGGACATCCCAGTTCAGTTTTTACATGAGTCCTGATGGGCTTACCTGCATTATCTTTTGGAGATCAATACTTACAACAAATAGTGAAGGCATGCCAAAACCATATCAAAAAAGAGAGGTAGAAGTTACATGTAGCAATTTGCTGTGCAGGAGCATCTGAATCCGGTACGCCAAAAGCTGCATCAACCCCAGACGAGCTGTATGCCCTGACTATATACACCTACATAATTAAAGACCAAACATTAGGTAACATTCAAGAGGCTTAGAACTATAACAAAGCACTTATAACCATAACCTTGAATTCATTAGGCTTCTTTAACTGGAAGACGAGGGCATCTTCCTCTACTAACTTATGAGCAGTGGAAAAAAAATTCCATTCAGAACAAAATCTCATACTTTCACATCTAAACATGACTCTGAGTTCTTTCTCATTCTCGTCAATCAAAGTAATGAAGGTATCTTTCTGCTTTGGTAGGTATGATCTACAGAATAGGGTAGGAAGACTCTGTTAACAAGACTACTTAAATATCAGTATCTACAATATCCATTATGTCTATGAACTTTTTACAAATTGCCATGCATGCATAAAATGTAACTCATACCATCTGGGAGATACAACGGCCAACATAAGTTGGCTGCATAGATTTCACAAAGCTTGGGCACTTAGGATCAAGATATCGCTGAAGTTCTTCTGCTCGCTCTTTAGCGCATGTTTTCGCTCTATTGTGATCAAATGAATTGTATGATTGAATCAACCAAAGATATGTAACCTTGAAAGAACTGGAAAAATAATGTAGCTAGAGCACATCACGAACCTCATAGATTTCTCAGCATGGTCAGTAGCTACCTGTTAACAATCGCAAAATTGGTTAAATCATTGAAATTCAGATTACAACTGATCAAATCCACCAAAAATATCAAAAATATCAAAAACATCGGCAAATGTGAAGCGGTGGGCCTGCGCCTAGTTGCGTCTTCAGACATGCACCCCATGATTGAGTGAACATATTGGGGGAAAATCCCATAGTAAATACTACTTGAGTGATTACATTCATATAATTTCCAAATAAAAATCTGACAATAATCGACTATATGAAGTTTAGGTATATATATCAAGCTAACATAAAATAAAAATGGGTTTGTACCCATACATCTATTGAGTTGAATCAGAGCATCTATACTAAGTATAGTGGTGACCCTAGGAAACAAATAAATAAATGGGTTTGTAGCCAACGAGATATATAATAGTGATCTCATTGGTTGAGAGTATCATTTTTTTTTCTTTTTAGCAAACATTAAATGGTGACAATATTGCCGAACAAAATTTGCTATGACAATATCATCTGCAAGCTAGTGGCAGATCTGGTTTTAGGCTCAAATAAATGGGGCCCCATCACCCGGCCCAGTTATAAAGGATATGACTTGAATACCCTTAAGTTAAACCTAATTCTAAAGACATGTTAGTTAAGTCCAGCATCATGTCTCCTCTCCTGTCTTTATTTTAACCTCCAGCCTCCTGTGTTCTGTCATCAACTTCTCTTCATTTCAACCTCGAAACAACATTCTTCACCAAACTAACTTTCATTTGTAGCTCAAGTCAAGTGAGTGTTCTGATTTTAATGGATCTATGATGAAACTCACATTCTTCTTCTAATAAAAAGATTTTGAATTTCTTTTTCCTTCTTTCCTCAGAGATCAAAACAAAGAAGAGAAAAAGTAAAAGAAAAGATCTTTGTTTGAAAGGTATTTATTCTCTCTTTCTGAATCAATTGGTATTCTCATCCCTTTTGATTACTACTACTACTTGCTTTCATTAAAAAGATTGTAAATTTTTAGTACCAGTATTTATCCCTTCAAACCCCATTTCCCTTTTTTACTCAACTGGTGACTCATTTCATTTCTTACCAATTTTGATCATCTATGTACCAGTATTTATCTTCATCTATGTACTCCATCATTACAATCGGTATGAGACTCAATTCAATTTCAAACCCAAAACAACATTCTTCACCAAACTAACTTTCATTTTCAACAATTTTCTTGGAAAATGGCTTTCATCAAACCTCACACCAATCTTATGATGTCAAATGTTTTTCTTTTTCTCATCTGAATCGCATCCCATCTTTGGTGTATTAATAATACTTGTGTTCATTTAAAGTCTTGTAAAACTTAAATTTTGTTGACAACATTAAATAACACTGTATCAAACATATGAATTTTTAAACGGGTGTTAAACGAGTGCTGGGGCGGGTTTGGTATAAGCAAATTAAAACGAGGCGGGTTTGGGTATTCCCCATTTAAGTTAAATGGTATTGGGGCGGGTTTGGGGGTAGGGTAATTTGGCTGGTATGGGGATGGAATTACTCCACCCGCCCCAAACCCGACCCATTGCCAGCACTAGGCCCTATAGACCGCTACGGGTAAAGGATTATGCACAATATTGGTCGCTTAAAATTTATTTTATAATTATGTAATTTGAATGCCTTTATCTTTAATTTCGAGAGAACCCAAAACAGGGTGCAACAGATTTGTTTACCTTAAGGCCGAATTTCATAATTAACTAATATTTTGTAAACATACTGTATGAGTGCTACAAAAGTAACTAACTAACATTTTGTGGAAATTTCATAATTTCCACTGCTATAGGAATACAAAGGTGTTTAAAAAAAGAAAAAACAATGCTAAGCTTACATATATTCAAATGGTAAAATTGGTTTTGCATAATTATTTTAAAAATTAAGGGACCAAGAGCTGATATTTTAAGGATTATTGTTCTTATAGTAAAGTACCTCCCACCTCCTAGGGATTTAAAAGTTTCATGCATCGTAGGATATAACAGCCAAATGTTGATTGACTAGATTTTTAAAAGAAATGTCCGTGTTGATTGAGTCTCTACTGGACTATGAAAATTAAATGAAGATTACAGTCACTCGAAAGCATTTATGAATCCAATCAAGCCTAAATTAAATTTTGTAAAAGCATTTATTTTTGGTAAATAATCCAAAAACTTGATCCTAATCCTTCACTCGGCCCCATTATTTTTCTGACAATAATTCATTTTCTGGTTCTGGTTTTTCCAATTTTGGAATTAAAATTTTCATTTCTGTTAATAATATTATTTAAACCAAGTTATTCTTGAGTATAATTTCCTCTATTAATCCCTAATCCAAACTAATTCAAGCACTAACCCACAAACCACACCTCCTAATGCAACATTCTCCTTCTACCCTGCAAAATGCTATATCCATGAACTTACCTCACCACCCAAACCCTCTCCCCAAATTTTCCACCATAAGTTCAACCTTCCCCTTCTCCCCCAACCAAACCCATTGAAATCCTCCCAACAATCAGATTAAGAGAAAGCCCATTTACCAAAAATAATCCCACCGCAAAATGCTAAATCCCAACGACAACCCCATCCACAAAGGTGGGATTTCGTATCAAAGGCTTAAACGAAACACAAATACATTTCTTCACCAAGAAAAGGCCTAGTGAAAAAAAGGAAAGCAACCCATTCTAGAAAAACTGGAAATCTTCAAAGAAGAAAAAAGATAAGCATTGAAAAGAACCCCTCTTGAAAACATCCTCAAAACCAGATTACGATGTCGCCCTAAACCTCATATATGATTTGAACCCCCACATTTGCCATTGAATGAACCCCATTGAATCATGCCTCAAATCGCATACTATCTATTTTGATTAATATAAACCTACACATTACAAAATCAGTGATCACTAAAGAAACCTATTCCAATCATCCCTAAAATATAAATATGAGAATCTTAAAATCAAATCATAACTGTGATTGACATGCATGTCTGATATAAACCCCACATTGTGGAAATCCCTAGTGGCAAACAATTGTAAAGAATCCAATTCAAATCAAACGAGACATTACTTAACAGTAATCCAAAAACGAGAGAGACAATGAAGAGAGAGAGAGAGAGTAAACCTTATCGATAAATAGTTCTCTCATAGCTCTAGCCAGTACCTCTATATTTCCACATTTCCAGATCGGAGAACGCATGCCTTGTATGTCAAATACGTGGAGTAACAAACAATCAGAGAACGCGTACCTGCAGAAGATGACACCAAGATTCTTTCTGATTAGAGTTCTCTCATAGCTCTAATACCTCTATATTTCCACATTTTCAGGCCCGTCTGCCTCACTTCAGTCACAGCGAGATCCTCTCGTAATATTGAAGTACAAGAGTTATCTTCGGAGCTGTATGGTTCCGACAGAGTGATAACATTTCCAAAGTTTGCAACAAGAAATCCCAGAGTGAAAGCAGTGTCTAAAACCAAATACTGATGCAAGAGTCATGAATATCCAACATACCCAAAAGGATATCAATCTTTTCATTATTAACCAAAACCATGACAAATTGATTTCAGGAATCTTAGGAGAGGAAGCTAGGAAGACTCTAAAATTTCTCATCTTTAAATAAAAATAAAACCGGCCACGATAAGTTACAACATATGTACATAAACTCTTACACATAGAAAAGCAGAAAAATGGATCTTAAATAAATAATCCAGTAGCAATTGCGATCTTACAGGTGCAACTCCTTTGCCTTTCCTTTCCTTGGGGCTGCATCTGCTCCTGCTGCAGCTCCAGTCATACTAAATAGGCTCATATTAAGATCCTACAGGTGCAACTCCTTTACTTTTTGCTGCAGCTGCGGCAGCAGCAGCGGCGGCTCCCGCCGCTGCAGCGGCTGCGGCAGCAGATGCAGCTGCACTAGGTGTGGAGTGAGAACTGCTCTGCGATCCAACATTTTGTTGCTGTGGTTTTTCAGTTTGTTGCTGTGGTTTTGGAGAGTTCAAGTTGGCAAGTAAAGCCTTGATCTGAGTCCCTGTAAGTGTCTCGTGCTCAAGTAGTGAATTCGCCAGTGCATAGAGTTCTTTACTATTGCTCGTCAGAATAGTTTTTGCATTATTATAAGCCCGGTCAATAAGCCCCTTCACCTCCTCTTCAATAAGAAGCCTAGTTTCTGTGCTCATACTCTTTCCATTATCGTCATAGTTGTGAGTAACAAGCCCAACTTGACTACTCATCCCATACTTAGTAACCATGGCTCGTGCCAACGATGTAGCTTGTTGGAGATCGGATGATGCACCTGACGTAACTTCGTTCTCTCCAAATATTAACTCCTCCGCAACACGCCCACCCATGCAAACATCTAACCGTGCAAGCATTTGCCTACGTGAAATACTTGTTTCATCTTTATCGGGCAATTGAGCAACCATACCAAGAGACATACCTCTTGGGACTATTGTTGCTTTGTGAACTGGAAGAGCCCCGTCCGTGTGGATCGCCACAAGTGCGTGGCCGCCCTCGTGGAAAGCTGTGAGTTTACGAGATTCCTCGGAGATAACAGCTGATTTGCGTTCACTTCCCATCATAATTTTGTCCTTCGCATACTCCAAATCTTCCATGCTCACTGCTTTAGAACCCTCCATTGCAGCTTTGAGAGCAGACATGTTCACCAAGTTTGCAAGATCAGCCCCAGAAAATCCAGGTGTTCCTCTCGCAATGACCATCAGATCCACATCGTCACCCTTAAGAACCTATACATTTTATAATGAAAATTATAAATTAGCAACTTAAAGTGGAGCAGAAAGTCAAATTAATTTATTGTTCCCTAATCACAGCATAGTAACGATTCCGGATATGTCTGTAATTCTGTCACTATGGAGAAACCCCTTTAACTCTTGAAAAACCGTCTATATACAAAATCAGAGATGAGAAATAGGAATACAATATATGAGAAATAGGAATACAATATTAAACATGTAAAAACATATCTTTAGGTCGAATAAATGCAATCCAGATAATATACCGAAAAGAAAATCTCGGATCTATCTAAACATTAAAGGAATTAAAGGATACAATATATGATGCCATCAATAATTGGCTACAACAATACAATACCTATTTATATAGGAAATCTGTTTATAAATTGCCAAGAAAATAAATAAAAAAATCATGTAGTGTGCCACCAACAAGATAGTACAGCAATAATGTGGCGTCTAATCGTGATTGTTAGGCAACTGGATAAATCTGAAAATAATCGTGAATTAATAGTAGTACTGAATTGCTGATTTTGAGTAGCACTCTGGTCGGATGAAAATCATCTTGAAACAAGACGAATAATTTTACGACGGGATCCTATCAGCATGTACCTACCAGATTTTCATCTAAAGAATTGTCCAGAAGTCCAATACCATGGTAGTATGGTACTATAAATTTCCTATAAATAAGTGGCTAATACCTTCGACATATGGGCTTCCATAATCTGTCTCCGTCCCTCAACATCTGGATTGGGGACAACAATGTTTCGGTCAAAACGTCCCGGCCTGATAAGTGCTTTGTCTAAAGACTCTGGGAAGTTGGTCGCAGCAATCACAATAATCCCTTCATTTTGTTTAAAACCGTCCAACTCCACAAGCAATTGATTCAAAGTCATCTTCATGTATTGCTGATCTTTTGGGTTACGACTCCCACCAATTGCATCTATCTCATCAATGAAGATTATACAAGGATTTCGCTTCTTGGCCGCTGCAAAAAGATCCCTCACTCTCCTGGCTCCCACACCAACAAACATCTCTTCGAACTCACTGCCACTGCACGAGAAGAAAGGTACTCCAGCTTCTCCAGCAATGGCCCTTGCCAACATAGTTTTCCCTGTACCTGGTGGACCTACAAGCAAAACACCTTTTGGAAGTTTGCCTCCTAGACGGGTGAATCGCTGTGACAGAAAGAAAAAGTAAAGATATGGATACCAGTTTCAAAGAATATATATTGTATAAATATAATTATGCTATCACCACAAAAAATTGGTGAAAGTAGAACTGCAGTGATAAATGAAATAATTATACAATAACAAAAGAGATGTGCTACCCACTAATTTCGAATCAATAATAACCCACATGAAAACTCTAAATATTTGTATTGTCAAGTAAATTGCGTGCATCTATTTACCTTTGGATCTCGAAGATAATGGACAATCTCTTCTAGCTCAGCTTTAGCCTCATCCACACCCTTGACATCATTAAACTTTGTGCTGGATTCCA
Source organism: Kingdonia uniflora (assembly GCA_014058105.1). NCBI lineage: Eukaryota > Viridiplantae > Streptophyta > Magnoliopsida > Ranunculales > Circaeasteraceae > Kingdonia > Kingdonia uniflora. Next base: position 12,467 of record JACGCM010001826.1, on the reverse strand, counting down.
TGCTAGCCTGTACTTCTTCGTTCAGCCCCAGCCCTAAAAAATATGATCAAAGACAAACCACTTAATCAATTTTAGAAGTGTATTTGAAACAAATTCTGGATCACTAGATGAAGCATCTAAAAATTATCAACCGGAATCCAATACCTTTACTTATTCCTCTATCCTCAATTAGCGCTCCAACACCTGAAATTAGGAGAAAGGCTAGAGCAATAGCTCGGAATGTACGCCATAACTGCTCTTTGAACTGCCCACCTTCTGATGTCACCATATGAAGCGGGGCACTAGCCGTTCCAAGGGCACCATCTTTTGCAGACTTCCCTGCATTCCTCAAAGCTGAAAGGCCACCAATACTTTCCACCTCCCTTGGTGCGAGAGAAATTCCTGCATGCAGCTCTTGTTTACAAGTATTCATAACCAATTTACAATCGGAGAAATTTAGTGGGACTGTAAAGATAGGGCTGTCAATGGGTTGCAATTCAAATGCAAATTACATCTTCGATACACCAACTTAGTTAGATGATATACATTCAGTGGCAGAGACACAAAGGCAGACGGGCGGGGGAGCTGCCCTCTAAACTCCCTACATTATAGGGTATTTTGGTAACTAAATCACGTTGAGGCATTGAGACCCTCTAACCAGAGAATAACTATATTCGAATTCATAAGACCACAACAGATTGAATCTTAAAGCATTCATTGATTTCCAGAAGGTGAATTGAAAGATCACTACTCAAAGAACCAAGATTAAGATTTATTTTCTACTAAAAGTTAACAGTCTCAATCGTTTACACTATTATATCGCTTTTGATATCCATAAATCAACTAGTTCCACACCATAAAAGCTTTTAACAAACCACATGGCAAACATCCTGCATTGTGGGAAAAACAAGAGAAGCTTGTACTATTATTTCATTTTCTCATCCTTCATTTGTCCAAGCTTTAACTAATATATCAATGGCACGAATCAGGAAACAGAAAGCAGATGAAGGCAGGATTTGAAAATACAGAGCCTAGACTAGAATAAAAAGGCACAGTTTCTCCTTATGTTTGGTTACCGCAACGTTTCTGAAGAAGCCTTGCACATAAATTTCCTTTAATGTATATAGATGATGGTCTCCTTTATTAAGGATAAGAGTTTCGATAATGGAGGCAATGCCCGTTTGGATGCTCATTCTTAAGGATTTCAGGTAACATAGCTTCTTGGAGATATGAGCGTGAACGAAGAAGTGGGAAATGCCATCACTTTAGATGAGCATGCAAGTCGCAAATGGCTTGTTTTGGTTAAAAATGATACTCAAGGATGAAAGATTCAAATATGGGGCAGAACCTGTTAACGAAGAAGTGGGAAATACCATCACTTAAGATGGGCATCCAACTTGAATATGGCTTGTTTTGGTTATAAACGCTAGTTAAAGACGAAAGATTCCAAAATGGGGTAAGACCCTAAGTTTTTTAAAATAATGGAGGTCTCAGGTATTAAGAAGTTGGGCAGGTTCTCTAAATTACCCTACTTTGATAGTAGAAACTACTTGGCCGGAATGCACCAATAATGTGGACATAGTGCATAGGATAGGCTTACCGTCAGTGCAGGGTTATACTAATTTATAAGGAGATTGTACTAATTGATATTTTTCCACTTACAAGTATTGTCAAGTTTATCTTTAATTGAGCATAAAATTTATAAGATATTTACATTTAGGTGAATGACATAGCCAGTAATACATCACTAAGACAAACTAACTTTGCATTACAAAGTGTGCAAAAGTTTCTCAAATTTATTTAATCCCACCTATTAGACGAACGCTACGTGTGAGTTTACGAAGGTTGTTTATGTTATTACCAAAGGGTGCAACTATACAGGTTTCATTAGCGATTAGATATCTTCTTATAAAAAAGATATTCGACTGGTATAACTATTGACTGGAGTGGTACCGTGTACCATCAAAAGAATTATAAAGCCACTACACCGGCTTGAGATTTTGAACCGTGGTATGAATATATATATGTATATGTAATGGAATATAGAAATATAACTATTACGACCAAGAATGTTATTGTTCCGGCACACACCTCTCTGTAATGTACTGAGCAATTCACTTCCATCCAATTTGTTAACTTTGACCAAAGCTTTGACATACTCTGCAAGTGCTGACGGATTAGAATGTAATGATGGCTGACTCTCAAAAAGTCTTATAACTCCTTCTGGGTCGTTTCGACGGAAGAGCTCTGTAAGCAGTGCTGCATCACTTGCACCATCTGCATCACGTACCCTGCGAGCAAAACTGCCAACATAACTCGACTGAAACCTTTCGTAACATTGAAACTTATTACCTGCAATTAAAAGTAAAAACCAACAAATATTATCAAATTAATAACGTTTCATATTCATGTAAATTAACACAAAAAAAGTATTAGTAACAAAAAAAATCCAAAAAATTAATATTATCACATTATACGTTTCATATTCATCTAACATTGTTTGTATCCAAGGGTTCAATTTGGAAAATTGAAGATATCTGTGAGAGATCAACAACTAACGCCTCTATTCAGATAAAACTTGAAAGGCAAAGGATAAAAGGGCTTGGTGATCCTTCAAATACTTTCTTAAATCTTCACGCTTAAATGACCTCTACATGAGACTTTAAAATTTGAGGACCCAATCAGCACTTTTAACTTGTACAAGGGATATCAATATGTTTTCTGTGTTTCAGTGTAGTTATTGATGAATAAACTTCTAGTTTAGGTAGGTCTCCCCTGGGTAGATGTTATTTGCCAGTGATTTATATACTGCTAGTTGATGGGAGTAGATATGGACCAAATTAGAGTTGTGGACAGTTGCTTTAGATAAAGGAATTATTTATAATCAAAATTGAGAAGAGTACAAGAGAGAAAGGCTAGTAAGTATCCATGAGCATGAGATCCAAAAAATGACCACAGTAATTCCATTAAGAGTTAGAGATAAATGTTTTAGTTATTTCTATGCCTCAAATATTTACGTAGCCCAGAGTGTATGGAGATTCTTCATTTGCTAAGATTGGAAAAAAAAAATTAGGAATCTCAGGTTGAACTCAATAATACAAGTGCTTCAAGGCCTTTGGCTTGATTAAGCTTAAGTAGTCGACTAAATCTTTGGGGAGAAAAACAGTATTTCTTTAAGTCGTCTGCTAATCTTGAAGATGGTTTTCCACGAATATCCAAATATCCTTGGGCTTGATTTAAGCTTTAAGCTTCTAAGATTCCCTTTATGTCACATGTTAATTGATGAAATCTAAATGTCCTGGGTACCAAAAAGATTTCTACTATAGATAAGTTTTTATTTTGATAAAAACTATAGTTAAGCTAGTAACTTATCGGGTATAAGTTAAGGGGAAATACAATATATTATACGCTCCTAATAATACAATTACGCCTCTGCAAGCACAAGGAGCTAAAAGCAGCTCAGCGTGAAACGTACTTCAATTTCCAAGGCCTCCAAATATGATCAATATACTGAAATCAAAAATCCCAATTCCCAAATAAGGCTATTTACTTGATGGCTATTATAACTTCCTCCTTTCAACTCCAAAAAAATCATAACAGATAAAAAATGAGGATTTACAAGCCAAAGATAGAATATACCTCCAGGACTTGCAAATTTATGCAGATGAGAAAGGGGTCTACATACAGGTCACCAAAACGTTGCAACTCTGATTGTTGTCTTGAGACCTGTTACACAAAAGCCATTAATAGATTAGAACAAGATAAAAAAATCTTAGCATTCTTATCAAATTCCTCATTCGAGTGTAACACATAAAGCAACAATATTGAAGCATAAGCATAAACATAAATAACAACGAAAAATACATAAAAATTGTGAAATGATTTTTTTTACGAACTCAAAAAAGGCAGCATAAGCCAAGGTAATGATACTTTTATCTTCTTCCCCTAAAGGCTACAAAAGTGGGGGTGTAAGAAAATGTTCATATTCACGCCTATTAGAATCACTAGGATAAAAATGGGGCAGAAGTCTACGACGTCAGCTTCCAGCGTCTGTTAAATTTGAACACTTAAACACCCTCCTTCAGTATTGGCCCAAAAAGAACACTTTTTTGCCTAAGCAAATGCAGTTCTCCTTCTTATTACACTTTCAGAATTAAGTACTATTAGGAATACATCATAAATTACCTATCTTTTTAATCACATCTTACTTATAAAAACCCCGTCCACAACATCATTAACTACATCCCATCTCTTTGCACCCTATTAATATGTTAACCAAGATCTCCAAAACCCATAACAATTACAATCCAAAACGTGCAAAAACAAAAAACCCTAAAATCCCCATTACCAAAATCATTCTAATCTTACGTGAATACATCAAATTAACCTAATTGGGTAAAAGGGTATTCATATTATGATATCAAAACATGAAATAAATCATAAAAAACCAATCTTATTATGGGAAGAAGATTTGAGCTTACCTGTGTGAGTATTCGCCTCCAAGCCATCAATCAATCTCTACTAATCAAATCCTTGAATCTCTTGTGTTTGCCTAAGTATCTGAAATCGACAAAAGAGATAAGTCTCCAACTCTCGATTTGGGTGTTTTGAGAGTTGTTTTTTTTTTTTTTTTGAGAGAGAGAGAGAGAAAGATAGAGTTTTACTTCTTCATTTGTTTCGTGTGAGTTCTCAACGTAAACACGGTTCGTACCTGCGCACCTTGAGTCCTTTACTACCTGTGAGTTTTACATTTTTATTTTTTTTATAGTACCCCCTGTAAGTGCCTTCGGTGCTATCTATATTAACGATAACCCCCGCACATCTTTGTTTCTTCAATCCCGATGTGTGCACATGCCGAAGTGTCTATCATTGGAAGTGACTTCTTCAATTATCCTGAGGAGATTTTCCGGCTCTATTTGAGGAATCATCTCCCTCTCAGTTTCCCTCTCACGCTCCTTAGCTCTAAAATTGACTCAGTACAATATATGTTTTGAATGGTTTTTGAAGTAATTTCAATGCCTTAAAACTTAAATACACTATCACTTATATCAAAAATTTACGTTGTCATTCTCAGACCTTTGATAGATAACAGGGATATGAAAACAATAACACTGAAATGTGAAATGACATGCAAGTTACAGAAAAAGGCACAGGAAAAATTATTTGATTTTGATTATGAACTTATTAGTCTTTGTTGAAAAAAACTATCCATCAAACTTAAATAAACGCCAAAAATCTCCACGTACTCATCGTAACATTGATATCAACGAATATGACATCTCAAATCTTTGAACTTATATTTCGTTTATGATCATTTTGATTGGGAGTAGGCAAAATTTAATTATAACCAAAATTGGAGTAGGCATCATACTTTAGAGATTCAACTGAACATTAAATGAAACCAAACATGAGACTTATCAGCTTTAAAGTTTAAGATGCTTATAAGTATCTCCCAAATTTCATTAAGAAATGATTTCTTTTAATTTTCAAGTGAACTGACTGTCCTCTTATCTAAATCTTCCAAACTGCACCAGGTTATCAAAAGTTGTGTTCTAAACTTCCAGGTGAACTTACCTGCTTTCTTTTCTAACTCTTCAAAACTACATTATATTGTTACTGACCTGACCGCAAGGGAAGAAAAAAAGAATACATAAGATCCCATCACCACTTATCACTCTCCATTAAAAACCAAGCACGTCAACCCGGATGGTGATTCATCTTCAAATTATTCCTACTGTAATTCTTATGAGTATGCCTCTGTGCATTGCATAATTGAGATCGGCTTATACAAAGAATACATTTATTAATTGATAAGAAAAATTCGTCTAAAATCTATAAATAAACATGGAAAGATGAAACTAGGGAAACTACCTAAACCGTGAATAGAAAATGTCCCATATTCTTCACAGTTAGTTATGTATAGACAATCTATGTGTCCCATATTAAGAAATTGCTTCCAATAATGTACAACCAAAGCATTCGATGAAACCCAGTTTCCAGCCCTACTTCTAAAGATTCTAAACCCATAAGACAATATAAAAAACCAAAATATGTATATCCCACAAACCATACCAACTGGGCAAGTCGATGCAAGACCGACGGGCTCATACTAACCTCAAACCTCACCAGTGTTTAGATTCGAACCTTTGACCTCCCGATGGTTGTTTACATACCATCACTACTAGAACACAGGCTCTACTATTGTTATGGCCCAGGCGACACATTTTTTAAATTTTGTTCAAACCAAACAGAACCATAACAGTAATATCAAACGAACATTACAAATACAGTAATGGGACTGATCTCATGATCCAATCCGGCATATTTACATGGTTATACAGAGTTGTACCCAAAATGCCCAAAGATGCTAGTTCATGGGCTACCAAGTTACATGTCTAGGGATATATACAAAACTGAAAGAAGAAAAAGAAGCATGATCTAGGAGGCAAGAATCCAGAAAACTTGCAGTAAGCCAACAAATCCCAGTAGCATTGTCCTGTAAATAAGTGATCATATGCAAGCAATCAGCTGCAACAAGACAGTTTTGGCCTCCTAACATTGCATTCACTCTTGAGAGGGCGCAGGCCAGCCTTGTGCTTCTGCCTCCTTGCTGATCCTCTGGTGGAATTTGAACAGCTGCCATGAGGAGTATTATTTTTGTCCAATAAACAAAGCCAAGCTATGATGCTATAGATGGATATCCAACAAACTATTTTACGCTTTGTTTGAGACCTTTGAGTACGGAGTTCAAGTGGAAGCCTCTCATCAGCTTTACATGATTTTCAATCCCTTCAGTCCAACTAAACAAATCAGATTTATAGAACTTCTTATCACTTCCAACCCTTAAAAACTGATCAATGGTAACTCTCTCGCTCTCTCTCACAAACACACATATTTTCATCTCTACTCTGCGCTAATATATTTGTTTCTGTCATTTTACATGGACTTACCATGGAATGCCTAATGGGTGTTAAAGGATTCACAGATCCTAATGTTAGTAGCTTCATACATTTGAATCCAAGATGTTTATCTTCTTCAACGTTTTCAGGTTTTCTTTCTTAATGATTTTAGCTTTTATTAAAGCTCAAATAAGGAACCCAATAGTGTTAGAAAAACTATACAAATGATAAACCTTATATATAATTTTTCGACCATTTCTGACGTTGTGTTAGCCACTATTGATACTAAGCATGTATGTTGATCTTTATGTCTTAGTATCTTCATATGTTTTCGGGTTTCTCTTAGTTTTAGCTTTTACAAACATTTTAGCTTTCATCTATGAAGCAAACATGATTGGAACACCAAGAACTCAAATTCTGATAGATAAAAATTTGTATTGCAGGACCAATGATTTACAAAGGAATTTTCCATCTGTTCTACCAGTACAACCCTTTGGTGCAGTGTGGGTAACATCGTTTGGGCTCACGCTACGTCACGATCTCATCATTGGCTTCACCACGACCTGCAATTTACCCATCTGACCTGTTTGACGTCAATGGTTGTTGGTCTGGATCCGCTACAATTCTCCCCGGGATAAACCTGTCTGCTTTACACTGGAGACACACAAAACGCCAAGTTCAAAACTTAGCCACCCTAAAAACCTCTCTGGCCCATACCTTAGAGAATGGACAAAAATACCTCAAAATCCTCTATGGCTCCGACACTCTCCAACGCTATCAATGCTAGTTTCTTTCAGAGATCCCACGACTGCTTGGCAAGGCCCGGATGGGAGATGGAGAGTGATTGTTGGGAGCAAACGAAGCCGTCGAGGGATGGCAATTTTTATACAGAAGTAAAGATTTTGTTCACTGGGTTAAATCGCAACATCTACTTCACTCTGTAGAAAACACAGGAATGTGGGAATGCCCTGATTTTTCCCAGTATCATCAGTAGACAAAACCAATGTTAAATATGTCCTCATGGTTAGCTTGGATGATACAAAGCACGATGTCTACACCGTTGGACAGTATTACCAAGAGAAGGATAAGTACGTTCCAAACACCGTCCGTAGAAGGAGATTCAGGCTTGAGGTACGATTATGGCAAATATACGCTTCAAATCTTTCTTCGACAGTGAGAATAAGAAAAGAATATTAATTGGTTGGTTAATGAATCCGATACTGTTGAGAACAACGTCAGGAGAGGCTGGTCTGGAGTTCAAACGATTCCTCGAAACCTCTGGCTTGATAAGCGGAAAGCAATTGGTGCAATGGCCAGTCGAACAAATAAAAAATCTCCGGGAGAGCCAAGTAGATTCAACTAAAACTGAGCTCCAGAAAAAGTTCTTTATTCGAAATTCGGGGTGTTAAAGCCTCACAGGTGACTAAATTGTAGGCTCTAAATATGCACTTCCAACAAATAATACTCACACTCATCTCTCTTTCTCACAGGCTGATGTAGAGGTCTCATTTGAACTATCAACGCTCGAAAAGGCAGAGGTGATGGCCCCAAGTTGGGTTAACCCACAGTTGCTATGTAGCCAAAAGGGCGCAACAGTTAAAGGTGGAGTAGGACCATTTGGTTTGCTGGTTTTGGCTTCTAAGGATTTGGAAGACTGCTGTATTTTCACAGTATTTAGAGGCAATAATAGATATGTAGTGCTAATGGGCAGTGATCAAGCAGGTTAGTTTCTCCTTTTTTTTCCAGGTGATTTTCTTTCGAAATTAATTTGAAATAAATCACACATGTCACGGCCCCAGCCCGGAACTGCCTCAGTGCCCGGAGTGCAGCAGAATAAGGGACCGTGCGGCGTACACGGACGCGCGGTCGGCGTGTACCAGCCATCTTCACTGGCGCGGCGAGCCAGTGTACATACAACCCACGGATGCTAGAGCGACATCCGGATAATCCTGGATACTCGTGAGGGGTCATCGAATATGTATTCGGTAAATGCAATAACGCTGAAGGTTCCCTCATTAATCCCTAGAGCATAATCTCTCGCGATGCGCGCGAGGTAGGGAAAGCACATCTGTCCTGTAGCGGATCAGGATAGCTCAATATGCCGGTTTCCAGATAAGTAACTCATATCTCAAGGGGTGACGAGCTGGACTATTTATATTGTCCAGCTGTAAGGGGCGGTGCATCTCGGATAGCCCGCGGGGCATAGCGGTGCCATATGAAGCCCTTTGGAAAACTGGCCCGCATTGCGAGGGCAAGTCCCATGGCCTTCTCTAAGCCTAGGAGAGCTCATAACTATCCCTTGTAATAGTCCATGAGCCAGGGTCATTGATGACCAAACATTAAAGCTCTTTTAGTCATGGGGAGGATCGGACCAAAGTTCCTCCTTAATATGAACTACTAAGTAAATAGTCAAATTCCAAAATGAAACGTTAAAACATGAGGCGAAGCGTACTGGTCATTTTCGCCCCCTTAACTAAATCCGATTGCAACGAAACTTGGCGTACAACTATATTAGGATATAGAAAAACATATACATTCGGACAAAACTCAAAACGCTCGGGTGAATTTGGCCGGCGTTCGGTAGGTTGTCACAAAACAGGTCCTCTTTGAGTCATGATCCAGATAAAACCACCCATGGAGCTTTTCTAGACGTGGATCCTCTCCAAGAAAAGCTATCACTTCGGAGCTTGGTACCTTAATTTCTCCATTTGCTCACGCATTTACATATTTGATAATTTCTTGCTTAATATATAAGATGAACTCTTCTTCCTTTTAATTGTTCTTGCAGATAGATAACTCTATTGTGGAGAGTTTTGGAGTGGGAGGAAAGGCGTGCATGACTGCTAGAGTTTACCCAAATTTGGCTATAGATGGAGCACATCTCTATGTATTAACAATGGATCTGAAAATGTGAGAATCACTAGTTTGAGTGCATGGACCATGAAGAGAGCTCAAATCATATAAAGGAGGAGCACTATATTCTAGTGTACTAATAATAAAGATGCAGAATAAGACATTAGAGTTATTGCTAATAGTTCCTGTCTTGTGTCGTTTATTGTTCATGTAACAACTAAGTTGTAAAACCTGCCCTTATGTTTTAGGGGTTTTGAAATAATTTTGTAGTGAATAATAGGGTAATAGAAGCGAAGAAGAAATTAGACATGAGCTAAAACAAAAATAATATGATAGAAATATATAAAATGGTTATGGGAACCTCAATAACAACTGAAGACTCTGAGGAAACCCATAGGACACTGATCAAATCAAAAGCCATCGCTTTTCCCTGCCCCAATCACTATCCCAAGATACCTAGAAAAATGATAACTATAATAGAAAGAAATATAGAACTTGACAGCGGAAACTTCAACACCCACACCTTCTTGAAACTCAAACACCCATACTCACTTGAAGCAACTTAAGACAATCTACATACTTCATTGTTGTTTGCATTCCGGTGGGCGTTCGCCAGCTGCCTGACCTTCAGCAATTTGAGCCCTTCCACTCTTCTGCAATTTACAGCATAAGCATAAACGCCATCATTAATATGTGAGATTAATATTACTATATAAACAAAAAATGGAAATCAAAACATGCATCTTACCTTTGCTCCCTTCTTCTTACTCTTGCTTTTTTCTTGGTCTTCGTCATCTTCATCTTCATCCTCATCTCTGTCGTCTTCACCTTCGTCTTCGTCATCCTCGTCTTCATCCTCGTCTTCATCGTCGTCTTCATCATCCTCATCCTCATCCTCATCTCCTTCAAGATCAAACCCATCTGTATCAACAGCCTCTCCTGTGAACCATGAAACAGCATGTGGGATAATCTTGTCCCGAATGGTTGACCTGCTCAAAAGCAGAGTTCAAAACAATTAAAAAAAAAACACCCGTTCAATAGACATGTCTCAAAAAACACTGTTTCATGTCCGTACTCAAGGTATTCTGACAATGTTCTCTAAAATATTAATTGAAATGTTAACAAGAAATATTAGCTTACCCGATATCATAGTCTAGTTCCATTTGATTCTGAAGCTCTTCAGCCTGAAATATATAGTAATAAAAAATGTATTTACCAACAAGACCATTGATTATTTTCAAGTCATATAAAAATGCATTACTTACAGTCTCTTCGTCAAGATCATCTCATCATCGGGGACTTCAGGTGGACTGAAGAAGTTGAAGAAACTTTCACAACTTTCAGTCTTAGTAATTGGCTTAGCACTCTTTGATCCCTTCTTTGGCTTCTTTTTCATAAGCTTTTGAGTTAAGCATTTTCCTGGGAGCCACTCAATCGCTGTCCCAATTGCTTTCTAGGATTGGTTCATCTTCATCAATCATGTGATAAATTTTTGTTAAAACAGAGTTCTTAAAGTAGGGTTGGTATTGAAGAAGAATTCAAGCTTGAAACCCTTGGGTCGTCCATCCTGCACCACTTAATGTCTTTGAGGTATTTAAGAGCTTCTTCGTCACGTTCCAAAACTATGTCAGACAATACTTCATTAGTCTCAATGCATTGAGCCAGAATTCAGGCACCCCTTTCTCTGTACAGTAATAACAATGATCAAAAGATTTAAAACATCAAATTTGTGGATATAGCCCTTCAATTGTAAATAAATCACAGTATAGCAATCTCATATTCATATTTTCTATTTATTTTATCTAATAAACCTATACTTTTAAGTATTAGGTATTTAGGTTATTCAATAGATCAGTCCTATAATATCTCAGATACTGGTCCCATATTTTGATGTATAAGGGCACTATTTTGAACCACGGAAGTAAGTTACAATATCAATTATCTAAGAGATGAAAGCGGCATAGTCTAGATTTCTGTAGGTAGGTACCTTCAGTGGCTTTATCTTCTTCTTGATCCTTAGAAGCTTCATCTGTTACACCTTCCACTTCCATTACACCATTCACAATTTCATAACGCTGCAAAGCAAGCAAGATAATGTACACAATAAATGAAATTGTATGGTAGCAGCAGCCACTAACAGTAACAAACACAGAAATGAACACATTTTCCGCATCTATAACCTCCAAAGGTTACAACATGAAGTGTTTTAACCTAAACTATATTAGCCCATATAAATAGCAACTAACCAAGATACCTTGGCATAAAATGTTCATAGAGCTTTTGGTATTTAGCTTCAAGTGCTGCTCTCTCTCAAAAAACTTAGCTTCCAGCTCGTTGTGTTGTGCCTGTTAAATTTAGCAAATGTCAGAAAGCTCCACAAGTTAAAGTCAATACTCAATTTGACAAAAGAACTCTAACTATTTCGGGCTTTTCCTCTGGAATCGGGCCCTAAGAATGATAAGGACATGCTAAAGATGCACCCATCATCAATCAAAACAATTAAAATCATCTGAAATTCTCGAGCACAATAACAGAGCCCTAACCTATGCATGTTTCATCACACTAACAAGTCTATAGTAGAATAAATACATTATATAAGTAATACATACACAGAACTAATGATCGATTTCAGAGAATTATATAACAATCAACAGTTCTCGGGCTACCAAGAATATTGGTACGGGTACTTTTAAGCTAAACAAGAACATATGAATCAAAAAAACTAGCTTCCATCAG